>BMAU01003371.1:0-53551 GCA_019973935.1 Trichonephila clavipes | reverse complement strand
TCAACTAAAATTTTTGAAATATATAACTTAGAAGAGGGGTCTATTCACATGTTTTACAACACAGGGGAGAAATTTTAAGAAAAATACGCCAATAATTATTTCAAATGGTTGTAACTCTGAACACAATGTGAATTTTTCAAAATTCTAGTTGAGCCTCTATACAGAGGTCTGAGATATATACAGGCAAAATATTATTATAATAGGAAGCATTTTCACAGAAGAGAACATTTCGAAAAAAGGTTATTCTAAGTTAATTTTTTGCCGAAATATTGTATTTAAATATATTTTTTTTTTCAAAATGTCCTTAAAACAATTTTATACATGTATTCTAATCTAAGTGGCACTAAATATCATGAAAATTACCCATTTATGCGCTATTTTTTAAATCACGGTTCCGAACGTAGTCGTATACCTCTAAAAATTATATTAAATATGTAAAAAGCATCGATTGCGTAACTTATGGTTAAATGAATAGTTAATAGTTATTTTTAGTTTTTTTATTCTAGCTCAGATGGACAAAAACTACGTGATCCAACTGAATAATTGCCCTTTTTTATGTTCCTTTTTTTCATCCATTCATTTCAGTTCCGCCTTCCGACGGTCCTGTTCTCATGGAAGAAAAATCGGACTACGAGTTGGGCGACAACGTGTCCATTCTGTGCAACTCCGGCAAGTCCAAACCTGCGCCGGAACTCAAGTGGTACATCAATGACCAGTTGGTGAGTCAATAAGTAATATATTCATGTAAAATGTTGAATACACTGTTTAAAGTAATTTCAGTAGAAAACGCTACTCTTCTGTAGAAATGTACATAAAATAGATTTAATTAGCCGTTAGCGGAATACCCGGAATTTGGATTATCCGGGAGACCATCGTTACATTTCTTTTACCTGGGAACAAATAAGATCCCTAACTTTAAGAAAAATCATAGCGGAAAATAGTTTAAAAAAGTGGTTGAGAATTTTTTTTATTTTAAAATCAGTGCTGAAACATTGCCTTTATTCTTCAGTCCTTTACAAGGCTAGTTGGATACAAAAATGTTGTGGAGGTAGCGATGCGTAGTTATTTAAACGAAGAAAATAATTAATTCATACAGTACGTTCTGACGTACGCACATAATATGTACAATTTGCCATTATTGAGCAAAATGAATCATTTGTCGTAGACTGTAAGTTACAGTCTTGCGCGTTAAAATACAACAAAACCCTTCTTGATTACTTAAAACACCAAAAAAGACAATAATTGCTCGGAAAAATTATTATTCTTAAGAAATTTACGTCAAACCAAAAGGCTATTTAAAAAACGTCAAAAAAGAACATTTAGTCTTAAAGTCGCATATCATTTGGTCTTATGAGTCACATATCATTTTCTTTCTGATTTTCGAAGGAATTCGTTTTAAATGCAGGGTAATTTATACAGAAGTATACTGTAGATACTATAAAACAGAAAAAATCAAAGACAATTTCCTCAGAGAACCATAAGGTATTTGTACTCTTAAAATTTGTATCTCGCCCCAGACGGAAGTGACGCACACAGTAGTATGCGAGTCATGTGACTAGTCAGTCAAAATGGAAGCGTTTACACTGGACAAAGCTTTTTTGTGCTCTTGTATTTAGCAAAATGTCACCGGAGCCACTTTTTTGGATGTATCCTCTTTGGTTGATCCCACAGTTGCAGGACGACATTGGCACCACCACACTGATCGGCCAACGTCCGAGATTACCTCAATGAACATTTCCCTCTCCGATGGATTGAATGAGTAGCGGACAGCAACATGCCACTTACCCAATGATCATCAAGAATTATTGTCCTAGCAACTTGTGATTTCTTTCAGTAGGGGTACGTAAGGCTCCTCCTTCACACAAACGATTCCGATTCATTCACCATCAAATTTATCTGATCGAGCAGGATTCGGCTTCGTAATTTCTCGATCAAATAAGCCAAGAGATTCACTTTCTGCCTTCACATCAAACGAATCCGGTTCTATCCGTCAAGAATCTCGTCCCCGCGCGATTCGGCAGGTTAGATTTTCTTCAATCATTCACCAGGATCAGGAAGCAATTTCTTAAAGAAAATGTGAATTCAAACTAATAGAGTGTTGATTTTTATTGTTTTTTATGTTATTAGTGATTATATCATATAAAGTTTCTATTTAAGAAACTGATTTCTCTAATGTGTTGAAGATAATGACTTTATAGTTAGGGTTAACATGAGTTTGTTTTTATGCCAATAGATGGCGCTTATATTTTTGGTATTCATAGTATTCTTTTTCATTGTGTAAATTCTGCAGCTCCTGTCATCGAGTGTGCAGGTTGTATTTTATCCCTGCTAATGTTGCGTAAATAATAAATTTAATTGTGCATTCATTATTTTATTCAATTTTAGAAAGTTGAAAAAACTTTATTCTTTACTTAATTATACTTAAAAGCAAAATGTGTTTTTGGAGAGGGGAAGTAATATTCTGAAGGATGTGTATGAAATAGCTTCAGAGATCAATTTGATAAGAATATATTTAATTTTGGGACATAAAAATTAAATATTTATAAGAATGTTAAAATAAAATAAAATACCATTACTGTCCATAATTTTAATTTTTTAAAAAGATTCCATTTTATTATTTCATAGATCTTAAATTTTGTTATATGTTAGATAAAACAAATAAAATGTAAGTGGAATGTAAAATTTTTAATTCATCAATGTATTAGAAAACCGAGTAAAACCAATTTTAAATATAAATGGTGTTTTTTTTAGAGGTATAGAACTTTAAATTGCAATAAAACAACGATGTATTATTCGATTGACATGAATTTTTTTTTATTCGAAAGATAATCTTGTGGCATTACATTTTAAATATGATTTCTGGCATAGGACTGCCACGGCTGGCTCGGATGTAGTCCAATCTGGGCGTCAATTTTCGATGACTTTTTCCAACATTTGTGGCCGTATATCGGCAATAACACGGCGAATGTTGTCTTTCAAATGGTCAAGCGTTTGTGGCTTATCCGCATAGACCAATGACTTTACATAGCCCCACAGAAAATAGTCTAGCGGTGTTAAATCACAAGATCTTGGAGGCCAATTCACAGGTCCAAAACGTGAAATTAGGCGGTCACCAAACGTGTCTTTCAATAAATCGATTGTAACACGAGCTGTGTGACATGTTGCGCCGTCTTGTTGGAACCACAGCTCCTGAACATCATGATTGTCCAATTCAGGAATGAAAAAGTTAGTAATCATGGCTCTATACCGATCACCATTGACTGTAACGTTGTGGCCTTCATCGTTTTTGAAGAAGGATTCCACCAGCCCATAAAGCGCACCAAACAGTCAGTTTTTCTGGATGTAACGGTGTTTCGACATACACTTGTGGATTAGCTTCACTCCAAATGCGGCAGTTTCGTTTGTTGACGTAGCCATTCAACCAGAAGTGCGCTTCATCGCTAAACAAAATTCGCTTATGAAAATCGGGAACAACGGCAATCTCGTTTTGGGCCCATTCGACGAATCTACGCCTTGCTTGATCATATTTAAAATGTAATGCCACAAGATTATCTTTCGAATAAAAAACAATTCATGTCAATCGAATAATACATCGTTGTTTTATTGCAATTTAAAGTTCTATACCTCTAAAAAAACACCCTTTATAATCAAAAAAATATTAGTTATATGCTACAAAAGCTGTAGTAGATAACAACATTTGAAATGCCTTTTAAAGACATTAGGTATATTATCTGTAAAAGTAACTGCATTTTAATACAATTACAATACATATTTATTATTTGTTATTTCTTTTCAGACTACAATTACACTTGATTACTACCAGGGAAAATATCATAAAAATAAAACCATTCTCTTATATTATTTGTTTCATGCATTTCAATTTGAAAATAAATGAATAAGGATACAGTTGTGAAATTAAAAGTGATGCGACGCTATTTTAACTTCTTCACTTTCTAAATTGTGGACCCAGTTTCTTAATTTCACGTTGCATCATAACCATAGTTAAAATAAACTGGAATACATAAATTAACAGTAAAATAAACAAAAATCAATAATTTAACGGAACGAACTTTTAACGTTTAAGATAAATTTATTTTAAGCACACGCATATAGAAATTTACTTTTACTATTTACAAGAAGATCAAAATAATTAACTTAGCTTGAGAGAGGGAGGGTGCTGGGAAATGGACATGGTCGACGCTCGGAATCTCGGAGTACGGTTCTTCTGTAGCTCTGGGATCGGCTCTCTCTGTAAAATCGGGTGCGTGCCGTTTTTATTCAGCGCCTTGTCACCCAAAAATCCTAGAGCAGGACTCTTTGTCTTGTCCAGTATAATTTCTCTGATTGGTCCCGAGGCCGGCGCAGTGTTACACCACCTCAAAATTTATGGGTTTAGTGAACTTTTTTGACGCACCCCATCAATAGGAATTTCACCACATCCGGTCAGAGGGAACTCGTATACAAATTCCAAGCTATTTCAGGGGCGGATTCTAAAACAGGAACAAATCTGGCCTCCCATAACTCTTCCCCTCTCTCAAATACACAGCACAAAAAAAACATAACCAGTAAAAAAATTAATGTTCCATAATGAGAAGAAAGTTCAGTGATCCTGTGGGTTCCGATTAGCAAAAATAGTTGATGTATCGATACTGCGAAGAAAGTTCGGTGATCTGGTGGGGCAACACATCTACAGGTCTGTCATTTCTCCACGACGAGAAGAAAATTCGGTGATCCCGTGGGGCTCCGGTAAGTGCTGAATGTTGTTGTATCGATACTGAGAATAGAATTCGGTGATCTGGTGAGGCAACACATCCAAAAATCTGACATTTCTCCACGATGGGAAGAAAATTCGGTGATCTGGTGAGGCAACACATCCAAAAGTCTGTAATTTGTCCACGATGAGTAGAAAATTCGGTGATCTTGTGGGGCTCCGGTGGGTGCTGAATGTTGAGGTTCCATCGACCCTACAAGAGAAAAGAATGTCTCCCAGGGAAACCATATTAGTTATAGAACCAAAACCAGTGTGGAGAAAAGAGAAACTCGACCCCAGCTGACATCCACCGCAGACTCCAACCACCAACCGCGTCCACCCATAATTTGCAACTAAAAATGCAACAGAAGAGAAGGGAAAAAAATTATTAAGCAAAGTTTTCAAAGTTAAGTCCCAATTCCCCAAACGCTGTGTGAGGGAAAAAGGAAAAAAAAATTCAACAATAAACAACTGAAATTAAATTCATCTTCCGAACAAAAAAAATTGAGATGAGACCTGGGTCACCGAACAATTCACAAGGACTATATATATAAAATAACAAATAGAATAAATTGAATAATCTTAATTAATCATGTGACACTAAATGCAAAAAATATCAAGTCAAGTAACGCATAGTAAATTCAAAACATACATATATCATAGCTTTGACACTAACACAATAACCACACAAACAAACATTAAAAAAAATGTGATAAAGAAATAATTACAAGTGAAACACGCATAATCCATAAGAACGCATGCAAAAAAAATTGCTTGACTGGTCATGAGCGTTTGGTTGGTCATAAATAATTTCAAGTGTAATCGTGGAAATATTAGGCTATGTGTGTATTAAAATGTATACTGTGTGTGAAATGCGCATATACTTCACAGCTAGACCACTAACAAGCTGACTATGTGGACCTAATGTTGTGTGGTGGATTTGTGCATTTATGAGTTCAGAAATACTTTATTTTAAGAAGGGAGAAAGAAATTTTTTTTTTTTTTTTTTAAAATGTACAATACATGACTGGGAGCTAACCAAAAACACAACAGAAACCAAAACCTATCGGTGACTTCCAAATGATTTACTCAAATATCTCACATAATTATTAACGAAATTTTCCATCTCCATTAAACAACTTTCTCAAATGTACCACATCATCCTTAAATCGAAATTATCTATCTCCTTCAAATAACTATCTCAAATATCCCGCATGATCCTGAACTCCACAATCAACTATCTCCTTCAAAGAACCATCTCAAATATTCCATACAATCATGAACTCCACAATTAACCATCTCCTTCAAAGAACCATCTCAAATATTCCACATAATCATGAACTCCACAATTAACTATCTCCTTCAAAGAACCATCTCAAATATTCCACATAATCATGAACTCCGCAATTAACTATCTCCTTCAAGTTATATCTGAATCTCTCAATTTGCTCTTTAAATGTACAAAATCCTCAGAAATGTCTAATTTGTGCTGATTTAGCTCTGAGTTGGATCCGGGAATGTTAAAATCTTATTTAGAATGAATAAAACTTAATACTTCACAAGTAACTATGATAGGGCTGAACAATATTTGCATCTAGCCAAGAAGCAGAAACCTTTTGATAAAAGTATAACACAAGCCATTAAAAGTTGGAGCAAAAGCACAAAGTTCATCAAAACTGAGAAAAATTGTGTTACCAATACTAATAACTTAAGCTAACCTAACTACGCGTGCACTAAATAATACCATTATCTGGCCATACACTTGTTTCCAAATAACAACCCAAAACTACAATTAAAATTCAAACCTAATGAGGATTTTTGCTAGTTTTTAGCTGACTGCTTAGCTTAAAGCAATTTTAGGAAATGATGGATTGAATGTTTAATTTTTCGACTTAAATCTTTCTAATGTTTTTAATTAAATCTTTCTGATTTATGTATTGTTATGATCATTGTGTAGGCCTGATATTTATTATGTATTCGGTGAAATATATCAGTCAAGAGCAAAATATACACATAAATAATTATTGTATTTAACTAGCAAGTGAAATAAATATTAAATAGAATAAATATATTTTCGAATTTAAATAATAATAGATATATATATAATTAAATGATAGTTACGAATAATACCATATGGTACTCTAAAAATTCCCTATGTTTATGCATTAAAAGACATTGTCTCTTTTATCAATTCAACGGAAGAATTTTTCGTGACATAATAATTTCCGTGAAATGCTTAATAACTTTCACAGCTCCACATATTTCAGAATATTTTCCTCTTTTTTTGTTCCTTTATTCAAAAAATATGCTTAATTAAGCTGTAAGATCCATTCAACGATTAAAAAAAGAATTTTCTCCTTAAAATATTTTATTATTTTTATTCCTTTTTTCCTCTTTTCTGTGAAGTGAAGCGTAATTGGACTTGCGAAGTGCCGTTAATTAAGCGCTTTAAAGAAGCTTCTGAAATTAGACGCATGGCGACCTCTTTAGCGGCAAGGTATTCAAATTCTCGTCCAATTACATAATCACCTATTTTATGAAAAGGTGTGACAATATAATCGTATATAAATGGAAAAAAATTGAACACTGAGCTTAAAAAGGTGTGTGTTATAAGAATTTAAAAATTTCTATCAGTGCATATTAAGTTGCAAAGATCGTTTTAGAAATACAGGATACCCTGGCTCAAAGTATCCAAAAGTAATGGCTTATTATTACGTAACTACCCATCAGAATGTAACAAACTATTCATCCATGGATTGGAAAACTCTCCAAGATTTTTCGGGTCTAGTCCGATTGGCCGCACGTGCACACATTATTCGGCAATCACAGATGATAAACTTTTTACACTGACTTCTTTAGTAAAGATGTGGATGCCACAGCAAAAGATGCAATGCGTACTTTGGTTAATGGGATTTAAGTCAGTCACGCGTGTACAGCGACGTATTCGAACAGAATAAAATGTCGACCCTCCGACATCGAAATCTTTCCACCAATGGGAAAGAACTTTAAGGAAGACTTTAGTGTCTCTAACTGGCAAGTATCCTTAAGTTTTCGTGATAGAAGACATTGTTGATCGCGTGCGTGGTGCATTTTGTAGGTGTCCTGATAAATCCATTAGGTAAGCCACGAGCGATATTCCATTCTGTTCGAACACGTCGCTGTACACGCGGGATTGATTTAAATTCCGTTAACCAAAACACGCACTGGACATTTTACTGTGGCGTCCACATCTTTAAAAGTGTTTCGTCTGCGATTGCCGAATAATGCGTACACGTGCGGCCCATCGGTCTAGACCCAAAAAATCTCGGAGCATAAACGGATGAACTGTTTATTACATTTTGAAGGGTAGTTCCGTAATAATAAGCCATTACTTCTGGATACCTTAAGCCTGTACACCCTGTACATATGTACAGTTTTGAAACTATTAAATCAGGGTGCGCTGTTAATCAGCAATTAAATCAACTATTAAAAAAGCGCTTGCTTGGTATAATACGTACTAAACCTACAAGCGCACAATAAGAACGCTTTAAGCCCATTAATATCATTCGAAATACAGGAAAATTCCGGAATACTTGAAGAACTTTTTACATAGTTGAATCCAATTTTTTTGTAGTTTTTTTTTAAATAAAATTATATACAGTGCTAAAAAAAATTTATTCGGTTACAAAATATGAAATTTGCTCATTTTAAGGTTATAAAACAACAGTATTGTGAAAAGGGTTTCCTTTTCTAATGAAAAATTAGCAAAACACTTGAATAAACACAGAAAATGATAAAAAAAAAAGTATTTAAATTCATACTTCCAAAATGCGATGTAGAAAAAAAAAGTCTTACATACATATATCACTCTTAAATCAATTGTAATAAGTTTTCTTCAAAATTTGAGATATTTTGAAAATCAAATCTTACGTTTTGAGTTACTTTTGTTTTGTGATGTTTAGTAAAAATATATAATGAAATGCTTCAAATTTAAAGAATTTTTGCGAAAGGAATTTTTTTTTTTTTTTTTTTTTTTTTTTTTTGTGCTGCTTCTATTATTTTTGTCAAGAAATAGAAAAGTCAGATAAAATTGATCTTAAAAAACTTATTTTTTCTTAAAAGAAAACTTATCTGAATTTGTGTGTTGTTGCTGTTGTGTTGTTTCTTAAATAAAAAAATAAATAAATAAAACTTTTTTTGTTAATTAAACAATTTATGAGTGATCAAAATGCAGAATGCAAAAGATTTATTTTACATGAAATTTAAAAATTAAATTTATTCTTTTCTTGGTACTAGCTCACAAAATCTCCGCGAATAAATTTTAAATTAACCCAATTTTTATTTTTTCTGTATTTAAAGGTATATTGTTACTTTGCTCAAAGAATGAAACGATAAAAATTGACATTAAAATGTACTGTAAAAATTATTACCGGAGCAATAATTTTAACAAAATATAGATTAACAAGATATCCTAGTAGCTCCTTCGAATTAAAAAAAGGTATTAAACTAGAAAAGATAAAACTTTTATATTTCTTGTACTCTCTTACCTTAGCCGTAATAAGAAATAATCGTTTCATTTCAACGCTTCTTTCTGGAAATTAAGAACAATGACTTCGAATAAATGCAATGGCTGGTGCAATGATTTTTAGCCTTTCCCTCTGAAATAAGATTCCATGTAGAAAATTTCCCGCATTAAAATACAGTTTCTTTTTGCGAGCAAATCATTTGAATGCGCCTTTACGACTCGAAAAATCGAGGTTATAAAATAAAAAGGACGTTAAGTTGCGAATTGCCGAGTGAAATGCGAGAGAGAGAGAAAGTCGTAACATCCTCTCCTCGCCATTTTCTTTTCATATCTACTCTAAACCGCTACGTTATTACTTTTGAAAATCGTCTGCGAAAAGGATTTTGCCAACACTTAAAAGATAAGTTCTTCAGTTACTTAAATATTCATTTCTATCCACATCTTTATCGTCTGTTCTGAAATTTATCGTAGGATTAAATTGAACGTTCTTCTACACGTATTTGTTACAAAGTAACAATATTCTAGGTGTTCGAAAACATGTTTAATTTTAATCTTCTTAAATTTCATTTGCGCTGATTCATGTTGGAATTAGAAAATTAGTATTTTGGAAGTATAATTGCAGACGAAAAATTCTGCATTCATTTGAGCTTTCTTTAACCTCAAGCGGTAATAAATGTTCAAAGTTGTTAAAAATTCTTAAATCATTAAATATTAATATTAACAAAAATTATTGAATACTGCCATATAAAAAATATTTTTTGAAGTAATGACGTTTAAATCTTCCCAAAAAGAAAAGGGTTAACTAATATTTTTAGAGTACGTTTCTTTTTATGAGTTTTGTGTTCAAATGTATAACCTCCTGAATCTTCCAGAGTCTATTTAACTCAGGACTATTTTAATTTTTTTTATTTGTCAAATTAGCTACTCAAGGGTAACTAAATCAATTATGAGGTTAATATATTCTGCATGTGATTAAACAATTTATCTAATAAACTTTTTTCTTTTTTTAAAAAAAAATTACCGAAACAGTGCAATTTAAATGAATACGGAATTTAGTGCAATGAACTTTAAAGAGCATACTTGGAAGAAAAATTTCCAAACCCAATCATTACTCTTAGAACATTGCCAAAACCTGTCTTAGATAGCAATATAATACAAATTTGCAATTTAATAACATTTCTTGAAAACCTCACTCCTCTCTTCATATATGTATACCCGGATCATTGGGACAAACTTTATGGGGTGGTAGGGGACATCAAAAGGATTCAGATTTGCATTGCAACCCATGGACGGAAATGTCTCTATTGGGTGTTTGGGGGCGTTGTTCACAAGAGCCTAACCCCTTAACGGTCGCATAATTTTGAAGAAAATGGTCATAAAAGTGCCTATTTTTTTATTCAAGAAAACTGTATAAAACTAAGTGCATTGAAAATAAATGTATTTATTTTCAAATTTTGGGTATTCAAAGTAATATTCAAAGTAAGCATTGTGATTATAAAAGAAATTTTGAATTTGAAAATAATACCGAAACATATATGTGTTTAGCAATACTTATTTATTTCTTTTGAAATGACATTATTGACGAGATTTTCATATCTTACTAATATTTAAACCATTGTTACAGAATTACCATTACGTACAGAATAATCAAGTGAGATCTTTTTGCAGGCGAAGTCAGATCTGTTTGACAAGGAAACCGTGGTTTATCCAGATCAATTGGAGAGTTCAAGTTTAGCCTTACGTTTCCGGCTCAAACCTGATGTATTGCATAACGGAAAAGTAACTCTCAAATGCGTCGCCACCATCAACCACATCAGCGCAGTGACAACAAAAGAGATCAGAGCTTCAGGTAAATAAATGATAATCCCAACCACTCGTATAGAATCATACATATTTACGACTAAGATTAACTGCATACGCGCAATCTTATACAGGGGGTATCAATAGAGCGATTACAAACTTTCAGGACAGATTGAGTACACCTAGACGATGGGAAATCACATAGAAATACATGGTGGGAAACGCTTTCCTGGTGCGGTAGTGGCGACACAAAACACAAGAAAGACAGGTCCACGAATAAGAGAAAGAAACATGTTTATTATTCTTAGTACATCAAAAATTCTGGGAAGTTATTGACTGGTGTATACGATAGATGGCCCTATGTAAACCAAAGCATCAGATGACGATGCGTGCGCATTCACGGTTTTTGTGGCCGTGCTCACTGGGAAGCTTCGTTTCACCTGCCGACAGAGTGGTTGTCTAATAGAACGTTACACGAACACTGAGCTTTCTGATATGCATGTGGTATATGCGGCTACTGATTGCAATGGGTGAGCCACACATAGTGGTTGAACGCCCAGCGTTACCCTAAAAGGCAGATTCCTAGTCAAGCCTTCTTTGCACGCTTGCACCAGAGATTGGAAATTAGAAAAGCAGATCCAAGAAATTAAAACCAATAAAAACATATCTTATTTTGAAGCACGCAAATTAATAGTTCCTCAGTTAACCCAAACGTATGCTCAGGCTACTAAACCTTCAACTATATCCACAACTACCCAAACAGATCCAAATATAACAAACATAATCTGTCCACCTTTACAATGCCTGAAACCCGTATCTTCTGAAAATACAATGCCTAGTACCTCGTCTTCAGTGGTTACCGTCTCCACGTCATCTTGATCTACTCAAGAAAATCTACTTTTTTCCCCATCTGCAATAATACCAACAATACAAAGTGAGTCTTTGTTAAAAATACCCATTCCTACTACTACTACAACTACTTCCCTAGCAATAACCCGAATACTTCTGTTTCATTTTTAGAAACTGAAATCAGTTCTCTTACAACTCCTGATAAATTGAATGCTCTTTCAACTGAAACCTTACCAGAGTCTGTCCCTACTACATCCAATATTGAACATTCTAATGCACCTGAAATCCCATAGTGTGTAAAACGAAATTCAAGAAATTGAAGAAAGCGCCCCAAAGTACAAAAACCAGAAATCGAAATAAAAATGGCTCCACATAGACCTAGAAAGTCAGCACCTACAGAATATGCAACAGATGAGGAAGACATGATAACTTATGACGTGGAGGAGGAGGAACTTGAGCCAGATCCTACGGATAAATTCACCATTAAAGAAGATCCTTTAAATTTTCCTAAAGGATATTTACGCGCGTTAGCTCCATCCCTATACAGGAAAAGTAGAGGCTAATTTTTTAATAACATGTATTGTCTAACTTTGTTTTAAACTAACATTCGTCTTTTTCAATGCTTTTATTTTAAGATATGGTCTGACTTGGTGGGAGAATTCCCCATCAAATTTTGTTTCTTTAATTCATTGAAAACGGTTTTAACTGGTTTAAAATTTTAACTTTTTAAAAGTGTATTGTCATTATTTTTACATATTTTATAAAACATTTTAAGTTTTTTTTGGCGCAGTATAGCCAAAATTGGCTCTTGCGCCATAAAACCCTAGACTCACTCACTCACGCACGCACCAGAGATTGTCCGACAGCGGATCCTTCCTCATTGACACACATGCTTTCTCCTATTATTTGTGTCCTCTTTCTTGTGTTTTGTGTCGTCACTACCATGACAAGAAAACGTTTCCGACCATGCATTGATATATGATTCCTATCATCTAGATGTAATCTATCTGTCCTAGAAGTTGGTAACCGCTGTACTGATACATCATGTATGGACAAGTTCTACTTTGTAAACAACAGCATTGAGCCGAAACCGAATCACTTCCATTCTTTCTTCCGGTATAATACAAATTTACGGAAAAACATCGAAATTCGAGTTTTTCAAACTTCGAATGCAAGTTTTTGATACTTTTTTTTAACTATATGGATAGAAGATGATCGGTAGAGATTTCAGAGATTCGGTATTTTTTATATTATTTATTTTATATCTTTTCTAAAATACCTTGTTAATTTTTTAGCTCAAAGCAATGAGGATTTTGCTATAATCGGAAGAAAAAAAGGATACTAATTACTGCAACGCCCCTATAGTAAGCTTTACGGTAGAACTTATCCATATTTATGTAATAAGTTATTTGAATTTTTCGTACTGTTGTTCTCTACATTCTGAATTCATGGACAAAAAAAATATTCGCTAAATTCCAACTCATAAAATCGGAAAACTTACTAGAAGTAGAAAAAAAATAATAATTTGAGAAAAATGTGCCGCGTAGTATTCAAAATGCAACATTAAGGATTGAGCAGGAAATTATGCAAATTTTAGAGAAGACTCTCCTCATTGAGAAACACAACTGGTGCGAAATGCTTAGCTCTCTGGTACACGTTGAATAGGTTATAAAGGAAGGAACCTGCAAAATGGTCAACATCCGTGCCATTATTTCTGTCACGGTAATCGTCGTGGAAAAAATTGTCTCAGAGGACACTTGCAATATTAGAGTATGCCAGTATAACAGAAGCAGTTGCAGAAGACCAACGATTTTAAGAACGGCATGGTGATAAAACTGAAAGGGCAGATTGTTGTACACTTAAATATCAAATGATACATACCTATAAGCGTTCAGTGTGCACCAGCTGTGTCAGGGATGATTGAAACAAGAAAATGCGGCAAGCTTGAAGCCAAAAGCTTGAAGTGAGCATCCTCACAACAGCAACATCAGCACGCGTGGATCGACGTATTTACCGGCAAGCGGTAGAAACCCACAAAGCACTTCTGCCACCATTTTGCAGTAACTGCAAGACACCTTTGATGTTCCCATGATGTACTAAGACGATTACGCCTTAAATGTTTACTAATGGCCAGTACCCATAGCATCCTTTAAGTTTAGATCCTGTTGTTTTGCACTAAAGGAATGGTTTTAAAAAAAGAGCAATTCTGAAAAGAAATGGCATTTCAGTTAAAAAAAATATTTTCTAAAGATAATTTTGAAAGAGAGATTAATAAGAAAACGTAATAATAATAAAACCTAAAGGAAATTCAATAATTCCTTAACAAGAAAATAACCAACTTTATAGCTGAACTGGTGAATATTATCAGACTAATCTTTGTATATCCTTATTAGAAATTTTAAGCAATTTTTCTCTTGTTGATTTACAAATAAAAAAAATTGCAGCAAATTTTTCAAAATGGATCCAACGGTGATTTTTTTAGTGTTAAGGGCATCGGTATGTGTAATATCAAATGTTTCAATTATTTGTTTTTTTTTCAACAATTACTTAAACTATCAATATGTTTGTCGTTATTATCGAGGTAAAATAGAAAGATTACTAAATCTCAAAAGTGTCTAATTCTAGTAATCAGTCTAAATACCTATATATATATATATATATATATATATATATATATATATATATATATATATATATATATATATAATCGCTCTATGGAATAAAAGTCAAACCAATGAGTAACCATTAAAAATTTGATCATGTACAAACCTCCAAAAAATAAATTATAAATAAAAAAAAAAGTGTGTGTGCTTATGACCACACGTTAGAAGGGATAACTTCAAATTTTGTAATGTTATTTCAGGGATTAGTTAGGTGAATAAAAAAAACAAGGGGATATTAGTATTGCCCTATAAAATTATTTATTCATATGTCTGTACTCATAAAGTATTATATTTATGCGAACTATACATTCACATTTGGGAATTAATTGTATTCTAAGCAGGATACAATAGGTTATAAATTTAGATACAAAATTTTATTTAAATATCTATAAAAATAAACTCTCCTTCAAGCGTTGTTCCGCACTTCCTCGTGCTTTCATTGAGATCAATTGAATTGTGATTTTAAAAAATCAACTAAAGGCTTTGATTTGTCTTTTGAAAATTCTACTTTAAAATTCCCACTTAAACTCATAGGTAATTTTTTCAGAAGGCCCGATCCGGCTTTGTGAATTTTGGTTGTAATTTAACAATATTCAATTCTATCCAAAAATTAATTTAAGCGAAGGGATAGTAAGACAGATAGTTGATTGGGAAGAGAGAAATCTGGGTCAAAACCTTTTAAAAGGGATTTAATCAGAAGATTTATATCACATAATCTCTAGCTTATACTAGCTCTTTTGTCATTTTATGGCAATTTTGTACAAATATACCCGGTGCTGCTGCAAGGAAAGTCTTCATAATTATATTTTTTCTTGTATTTAAATTATTTAATGTAACTTTTTCTCAGTACCTGTATACTTAATTTTGTTACTTTAAATTTTTAATTGTTTTAATTTTCTTTTTAGACTGAAAGTATATTTAAGTAATGTGATTAATAGAATATTTGTTCATTGCTATTCCGATTCGCTTACAAAAATAGATTTATATTCTTAAGATCACTGCAATATTACTAATGATAATTATACTATTTACTTAGTTCTATAAAAATTTGTCCTTTTTCTACATTTTATGTTTAATTTTAGTGTAGGATTTCTCTCTCTTAGCCTATTTTTTAAAAATATCACTTATTTCATTTTTATGCTTCAACCAGGATTAGAAAGAATCTATTCATTTCTGTAAAAAGAGGTGGGGGGAGGGAGAGCCCCACTTAGATGGAAGCTAGGAACTTTATTTTTACGGCGTATTGGTGGGGAGACAAACTACCGCGCTTCAGAATGGCGGGGGAAAACGTTCCTTCTTTCCTTTTTAGAGGTGTGTATGTCCGAATTAAGGCGGAAAAAAGCCGAATGAGCGTTGCATTCCCGAGCGTGACGTTCATTCAAGTTCACTCTCCAGCAAAACGCGCCAATAGAAATTATCACTTCAATAATTTGAGAAAATTATCATTAAGATACGCTACATACAGATGCTTCTTGAAAAAGTAAAAACCATTTCTGAAAGGTACTGTGACGAAGCCGATCACTTCCCAATTACTACGGACACCTCTCCCTTGCCGACAAACGTTGCGGAAATTCCAGTCTTTTCATTAATTCCTGGAAAGGAAGTTCGGAACTTGGTTCTCTGCGTCACAAGAGACGCATCAACAATGTGTTTTGTTTGCTCCGGATCCGGTGACGGCAGCGCGTCTGGAAACACACAATGTGTACCCAGACATCGGCGCCCGTGGGGCTAGATCTGGAATGCGTTGGAACGTATGGAATCGGATCGGTTGAGTGACAACAAAAGAGCCGAGTCCGATAGGGGCGGAAAGGGGAAAAACATCTGTGGATATATAAGGGAAGTGAGAGGGTCAGAAAAAAATACTTGGCGTTTTGAAGGGTGCTGTGTTGAAGCCCCTGGCAGCGAAAAGACTTGGCGTTTTGGAGGGTGCTGGGTTGAAGCCTCTGGCAGCGATAAAGGATTGTGTTTTGGAGGGTGCTGGTGTGAGCCCCTCGCAGCGATACGAGATTTTTTAGAGAGAGCTCGCAGCGATACGAGTTTTTTTAGGGAGAGTGGTTGTGAAGCTCCTCCCGCGAAGAGACTGATTTTTTGAGAGAGCCCTAGTGAGGTGCCTTCCGCGAAACGAACTAGGAAAACCGCGAAGTCTGCGGAATCCGTATTTGTGGACCTGCAAATTCTCCCGGCTTTGTGGGGAATCTGTGATGAAAGCTACCCATCCTATTTCTAATTCTTTGTACTGTATTAACTTCTGATTACGTGTTAAAAATAAATAGTTGTAACTCAGAGCTGTGCAAAGTCATTACAGTACTAAAGAAGGGAGAGAGAATGGGGGTTAAAAAATCCATTATTCTATCGCTACAATATATCGATTCAATAGTGTAAAGAATAATATTGTTACGAATTTTGAGTAATTAATGTTTAATTTTATCTTAAAATAGTGTAAGTAATTTATATCTGTGGATCACTGGCATAGCTAGCCTTAAATTAGCTAGCCTTAGACCCTGCATCAAAATTCCTCGGGGAAGTGAAGATTTAAGTTCATTTCGGGCCCTGGGGGTGCAGAAGATCTACAGGCCCCCTTGGCACTGAAAAATCGAAATTTATAACCAGAAAATCTGGTTCAATTCAGCTTCTCCTGGCCCCAAGCGCCCATTGGATAAACCGGCACTGCATTGGGGGCCTTTTTTTTAAAAAAAAAAAAAATGGGAGCTCTGTTAAGAGGATCATTGATAACATTTGACAATTTTTTTTACATATAATGGGGCCCCTATAGTTTGGGGGCCCCATATCATTGATATGATGGTGGCTACGCCCCTATTCTGGATGTTTAATACGTTAATATTACTTTTTATTGTATTTATTTAATGATCAAAATTGTATTATTCGCAAGCAACGACGTCCCCGTACATTATATTGGCATTACAATCAAGTTGGCATTTTTGGCAACCAAATTTGGCGACAATATGAATGCTTCTGGAAATTACAGGAGAAATCTGTAACATCACTATCTATGACATGAGCGGATTTTTCAAGAAAGCGCTGGAAGGTAGCCGTGCAGAATATAAATAGCAGTCGCTTGCGGAAACTAAGTCAGTATTGCTTCAACTGTTGAAGAATTCACTAGCGAGTGGTTGCTCTTGAGGATAATCTTTATCATTACGTACTTGTATTTTTAGACACTGATAGTATCAGAGCACTGTGAGAAAACTTTCTGGGACATTGTGCGAATTTTACAGCTGTATCCTGTATTTTTTTAAGTATTGTTTTTCGACAGTAAATTCCATCGCTCTTAAAAAACTATTTTAGGACATAATAGCATAAAATCCACTATCCCTGAACTTCGTCACAATATTTAACAATGAAAAATGCTCAGTTTCCATTTCACTAAGTAGTAAATACATTTCACGATCTGATTTTTTTTCAGCAATGCCGCAAGGGGTGTCTCGGAAATGTCTTTCTGCAATTCTAGCAACAATGGTCATTCTTCAAAGATGGTATATGAATTCTCTTCTGGGCCATTCCACTTTTTTATAAAACTACCTATATACAAATCCATGTGTATAAATTCATATATATTTGATACTTATCTGTAAATAAGCTTTATGTGTTACCACAATCCACTCAAATATAAAAGCATGTATATGTTTAAGTGTGTATGAGAAAATTTCCTCGCAATGTTTGTTCATAATTGTTATCCGAGGAAAAAAATTAATATTTAATAAATATTTGATGTTTCTATATGTTTGAAGTAATACTTATGAAATCAAACATTTAATACGCCTATATACATTGCATCAAATGCAAAATAAAGGCTGGAAAGAAACTGGAGAATGTAATAGTTAATTCTCAAAGCTTAATCTGTCCAATAAATATCCAACAATTAAGTCATTTGACATTAATTTTCTTCATTTATTTGGACCACATATTTTTATAAATATATATATGGAACATTACATATGGAAGTATAAAAACTTTTGCATTCTATTTCATATGTATGTAATAAGCTATGTTAGTCTTCATTGGATTAGAGTAGCATAGGTCAACTCTGAAATGTTTTAACTTAAATTATAACGAATAATAATTTTTACCAGCGTTTAAAAGTCTACAATTACAGAGTGTTTAAGAACAAAACCTAAATTATATGAACACTTTTTCATAAATAAAAATACCCCGATTTAAATACAATGTAACTTCATTAGAAACGAGAGTGCATCTTTTATTTTGTGCTGTAATCCCCGTTTGATTCAATATATTTTTTTCTCTTTAAAATGTATGTGTTCAAAAATATATTCCATTAATTAGCTCATACACACACTTTTCGAATTTTTTTTTTTTTTACCATTCCATAAAGACGTGCGTGGTCACTTTTTTTTACAAATTTTTAAATTCCTTACTTTTAAAGCGTACCTCAACAGATTTAACCTATGCCCTTCCAAACTTTGTGACTGCAATGTTGGGGGTGAGCAAGGTGTTGAACATCTTATCCATTGTTGTGCAGAATTTAAGAAAATGCCTAAAGGTTACACTGTATACACTTAAAATAAATCAACTAGCCTCCAAATTTTTTTCAGCTTAATTCACATTTTGTAACTTCATTGGTTTTATTTGTTTAATTTTGTAATTACTTGTTTTTGTTATTTCCCATTTGTTTCGCAATTTTTGTTCCGTTATTTTACTTCTGCACGCCCTGTGTGATACTTGTGGGGTGCAGGGGAATTCTTTTATGGCTTCAATTTTAAAAAAAAATACATATATTCCACTTCTTACACTATAAAAGTTTATTCATTTCTTGTAACATCGCATATTTATACAGTCGAACCTCCACATTACGAACCACTATATTGCGAACTTTTTCCTGGAATCAAGAACATTACACGATTTTCTTTACAAAATAACCTCCCTATATATAGCGAAGTGCATTTTCTTTATAACGAACTTTCTTGTGATACAAATTTTTTTTCCCCTCCCAATTTTTAAAGTATTTAAGGACGCATGTGGCAATGTATGCTTAAAATTTCTAGTTGCAAAATAATGCATGTTTAAAATTACTTGCATGCTTTAAAAATTGTCCTTAAAATGTATTAATTTTAAAATAACATTTTCTTAATATTGAAAATAATTTATTCCTCAAGATTCTTTTTTCTTGCTTTCCTTTCCTTTTGATGAGTAAAATATTAGGTAGGGGGAAAAGAAATTCATTATTTTTTCGGTAGATGGCTGTAGTGTCGATATCTCGTGAAGTATCTATCAAATAATTTGAAATTTATGCTCGTTGTCAAGATGACATTTCAACTAAAAAAATTTATTTTGCTTTTTTTTTGCTGTTTGGTCCACTCAGTTGTGAGTTACAGGGTGTTAAAAAGTGGAAGTCAGTTGGAAAAGTTATTTGATAAAAGCTAAAATGCAAGCCAGGTGGCTGAAATTGTGAGTGGTGTTTGTAATTCCGATACTGTAACAGCCAATTACGTGCAATTTTGGTTTCAATTCCGTTCAGGTATTTTTGATGTTAAAGATGCACCTCGCACAAGCAGGCCCGTCGTCGAAAATATCGATAAAATCACAGAAATAATCGAAATTAACCGGCATATTAGTAATCGTAGCATCGCCCAGGAGGTGCATAATGACCATAAAAGAGTTTTAAGCCATTTGCGCAAAAAGTTGGATTCAAAAAGAAACTCGATGTTTGGGTGCAACACTAATTAACACCAAAAAACATAATGGATCGAATTTCCATCTGCGAAGTCTTGGTCAAACGGAATGAAATCGACCCATTTCTTAAACGGATGGTGACTGGGAATGAGAAATGGGTCACATACGACAATATTGTGCGAAAACGATTACGGTCAAAGCGCGGTAAAGCAGCTCAAACGGTGGCCAAATCAGGACTAATGGTCAGGAAGGTTCTACAGTGTATTTGGTGGGACTGGAAAGGAATCATTTATTAGGAGTTGCTTCCGTATGCAAAACACTAAATTCAGATCTCTGTCAACAACTGTACCGTTTGAAGCCAGCGATTGACCAAAATTGGCCAACAGAAGGTGTTGTGTTCCATCAGGACAACTCCCGGCCACAGACCTGTAGTGACTCGCCAGAAACTCTGGTAGCTTAGTTGGAAAGTTTTAATGCATCCACCATATAGTCCGGACCTGGCACCAAGCAATTAACACTTTTTTTTCTCACATTGCAAAACTTCCTAAGTGATAAGAAATTGGGATCAAGAGAGGATTGTGAAAATCGTTTATTAGAGTTTTTCGCCAATAAGGACTAAGATTTCTATGAGAGAGGCATTGTGAAGCTACCTTTATAATGGCAACAAATTATACAACAAAACGGTGCATATTTCGACCCAAATCGGACAATCAGAAGCATGTTAAATAAAGTCTTGATTTTCATTCAAAAATAATGGATTTCTTTTTCCCCAACTTAATATATAAAAACAATAGATATTAATTTACAAAAATGTGGGAATGATTTTTTTAATATATAGTGTGTATGAATTTAAAATTTGTTTTATGTGGTTTATAAAAAATATTCAAAGAGAATTTTCTACATAAAACTTTTTTTCATGATTAGGCGGCTTCGTTATATAGAGGTCCGACTGTATTTCTAAATTTTAAGGCAACAAATAAACATATTAAAATATTACTGTCTGATAAATAACAAAGTTTGTTTCTATATAAGTAAAGGCAGCCTTATGGATAGGGAATCAAATTGTGAGAAATTAAAATAAATACTGGGGGGGGGAGAGAATTAAAATAAAATGAGGGACCACTTATTAAAAAGATAATACTTATCGACACCTTGAGTTCATGAAAATGTAACATTTTTAAGAAATGGAATGAAAGTATAATTTTAAATTTGTTTGATATTACATCATTTTTTGAAAAGATATATTATAAGAAGAAACAATCATATCAAGTATCATTCAAATCCCATTTTTCACCTTGCATTCCAAATTATCTCAATTTGTTTGATTTATGTTAAATTAACATCACAAAAGAGCTATACATTCGTTTAGTAGTTTTCAAACAGAACTAAATGATAAGAACAATGCCTGTGTATTCTTAAACTTAAATGGAATAAAAATGGTAAATCATTGTTATTTCACTTTATTTTTACAGAAATAGAATTAATTGAACAATCTGGCAAACATTAAATTGCTGCTCCTTGAATCATATGTTATAATAGCTCAAAAAACAAAAACCTGAAAAATATAGCATTTATACTTGATTTAAGTTATAAAATGTTGATAATTAAAAAAACATTCAAAAGAAAGGGATTAAATCATAAACCACAAAAACAGAAATTAAATAGAGCAAAGACAGCATTGGTATGATTCAGAATAATTTTTAAATATTATATACAATGACTTAACAAATTTCCTATTTGTGATACACAAATCGAGAATGATGAGGACAACACAGGAGCAGATAGCTCCCACTAACATGCATGCCGAAGATTTCTGGACAATTCTAAATATATTTAAAAAAGGGGGGACTATAAGTTTCCTATTTATTTTTTTAAAACTGTTTAAATGCATTTATACTTTTACATATTAAAATGATAGCTGGTATAAAAAAAATAGCTGAAAATTTAATAAAATATTTCATAAACTTTTGGTTGTTCCACATTTCCTTCACAGAAATAGAAATCAAAATGTTATTTTTTAATAATCAATAATTGATACCTATATTCTGTATTTAAATTACAATGTGAATACAAAACTTGCACCATTTAAAGATTAATTAAAATCAGAGCAATAAATGTGAAAATTTTCACACTTTGAATGTAATACAAACTTCTAAGCCGTTTAGCAAATATTATAAAAAATAATGAGTCAAAAATCAAGAAATAAAGTACAAAAATTAAATCTCTTTTCACCATATTTTGAAATGCATGCTATTAAACAGAACCTGAAAGAGGATAAAGGTGAACCATAATCTATCAATTTAAATCACACTGCAGATTTAAAAGAAATTTACGTAAAAATCTGCTACTTTAAATCTGTCTGCAAAATTATAAAAATTAATTAATTGAATGTATTAATTAGTATGCTATTCATATTCATACAACTAAAAGTAAATGAATGTCAAAATTACTTAAATATTTCATTCTGTTTAAGACATGAATGTTTTCAAACTGCAAAAAGAATTTTGTACACAAAGAGAAAAATTTATATTTAAAAAAAATAAACTGATATTTTCAAGTCAGGAGGAATTACTTGAATTAACAAATAAAGTAGAGTATACTTTAACACCATAAATAAATGGAATAAAAAAAATTCCGAAATAGATGTTTCAATACTCATGTTTAATTTTAACTACCATTGTTCAGCAACATAACAGGCAACTGGAAATATATCTGCATTTGTTTCAAAATACTGAATATACCATTCACATTCACTAATAAAAATAATTCCCTCTCCCCCATACTTTACTTAAAATGCAGAGTAACACAATTTAATAAGAAAAAAATTATAATGACACTGAAATGTTAAAAAAAAACACCTATACTTCATATTTAATAGAAGTACATACGTTTTAAATAGAAATACAGATTTATAATTCCTTTTCATAAAAACTATTTATAATTCCTTTTCATAAAAACTATCACTCATAGTCTCTATACTAAAGAAATCTTAATTTTATAAATATATATAAATTTTTAGAAAGGCCTAAATAACCATTTAAAGCAGAAGGATAATTTTAAAAAGTTATGTGGAATAACAAGATACACACACAAGTAAAAATTTAGAGATGATGAAATTAATTTTTCCAAAAGTTTGACAATTGTTTTGTCAATTCACTTTACATACTCAAACAGAAATTTATAGTTTTAATTAATAACTAAAAAAAAATCAAAATTAAACACCAAAATAAGTATAATTTTATAAATCTCTCTATTAACTTATTTAAATAAAAGCATATTAACAATTTAAATAAATTTTAGCTGTAATACTTCTTTCTTTAAAAAAATCAATACTTTTTTTTAATAACTAGAATATCTAGCGTGATATTCCAGTTACGAAAATTTGTGGAACCACAGAACCTAGTGTAACAGAATATAAAATTTAAAGAGAAGAAATTATACACAATTATCTACCTGTTATAACTTTTATTAAATTATATATAATTTGATCATATCTACAAAATCACACAGCCAAGTTGTATTTAAGACAAAGGATTTTTCCCTATTAAATAAAACTTCAGAGCACTACTTTGAAATCCTACTTTAAATTTCATTTTTTAATGACCTGCTATAAAAAAGATGCATAAATATATATTTTTAAATTCATGAAACTCATAATGAAACACACTAGAAATATATATTCACCGGTTTTCAGAATTTTGGTTATCACAGCATTTACAAAACTATCACTGATCCTCTAGACATAATGTTCAGCATTTACTAGGGATGTTTAGAAAGTAGGTTACACTGAAATACTTTAACTCAACACACTTTGTTTTGAAATCCTTGTCTCAATAGTCATAGCACATATATTAAGCTATTTCTCCACATATTCATACACTTGCTGTAAAAGTTTGTCAGAACACACAGCGCAAACTATTCAATACCCTTACATTAGATATGTTTCTTAGCCATTGAGTCAGCATATATAATAGTCTTAACTAGTCAATGTTGAAGAAATGGTGCCCTTCAAGATATTCTTTCAGCTGGTTGAACTCATAGAAATCCAAGATTGCAATTGCACAAGGTGTTTTGTTGTCTTTTTTTGCATTTTTGAATTAGTCAAGTGTGCAGCTGTTTTTTAACTGTTGGAACTATTTCATTATGGTTGGACATAACACCACCAATATTGCATGAACAATTTCAGTACAAGTGTCTTTTTCTCAAAGAAATACTGTTTCATGCAATCCAATGTTAAGAGTAAATTTACAGTTGATGTTCTACTTTGTTCACATACTACTCAGCAATAATTTTCACTACTTGAATGAAAATGCCAGCATTAGAAGCCATGGACCTGCCTTGTCTTCAGAATTAAGAGTGGTCTTGTTGCGAAGTTTTGCCATCCCTTGAAGTACAAATGATGCTTACTTTCTAAATGATTTATGCTAGAAAATTTTTTGCAATTTATAATTGATATTACTTAGACAACATTTTTCAGAGACAATTAGATGCTATTTAAATGGAAGATAACTTACATGTTATGTCAAAAGCTTAATTTTAGAACTGGAGAAATGTTTTCATTAATTAAAATAATTTGCAAAATTATATATCTTTAAAAAGGAATGAAGTATGGTGCAGAACCAGAATTTTCAATATGAAAAAAAAGCATAAATGTTTGTCTTTAAGTGCAAAGTATGAAAATGTGCAGATTTCAAGAAAAATTTGATACAGATCTACAATCTCAACTCAAAACAGGAGATTTCACAAAACAAGATTTTTACAATATCTCAAAATACAATGTACCGAGTAAATAAAGAAAGCAACAGAAGAATCATATTCAATGCAACAAAAAAAAAAGCAACAGAAAAATTTTTATGAAATTTTGTGAATACAACAATGATTTTTCATGAAAGCAACGATGGTACTACATAATTAACAAGATGATTAAGCTCAGGAATTATTTTTAAAATTCAAGAGAGAACATTACAAATATTTCCCA
Organism: Trichonephila clavipes; assembly: GCA_019973935.1. Lineage (NCBI taxonomy): Eukaryota > Metazoa > Arthropoda > Arachnida > Araneae > Nephilidae > Trichonephila > Trichonephila clavipes. The sequence continues at coordinate 28,358 of BMAU01003371.1, read as the reverse complement.
ATAAATCACAAAATTTTAAATGATGAATTTAAATTTTATTGCATTTCTTTTTACAAAGTATAGCTAACATCTAACAATAGATGACAGGAAAATAAACATAGCACAATAAAACAATTTCATCCATCGCATTAAGGCAAATGATCTAGGAAAACTATATTCTAAATAGGGACGGAACCTTGGCACTGGCCTATAGGTGGTCAGAGCAGTACATTTCCCACTATTTATGCAATACGCGAGATTTTTAAATAGTGTATTTTAAAGTCACATTGAGACTGATTGTAAAGGATTAATGTGATATTTTTTGAAGACCCTTTTAAATTTATTTTTTAAGTGAAACAAAATAGATAATTATAGTACACTATAAGGTACATAAAGTAATTTGAATAAGCCTAAGCTATATATGAAATAACTTACATATCACAAGTTTTCGAATTTAACTCAAATTTCTTAAATCATGAGCTAAATTCTTATGTTAATAACACATTTTATTGTAATATTTCACCTATATGAGTTATTCAAAACACTACACAAGCAATCATTATTATAAAATGTCATTCAACCTAGTTAAATTAAATAAGATAAAAAGATGAGTAGTTATTAAGTTCAAGTATAATTAATACATATCAACTAGAATAGGAATACCAAGTCTAGAGACTGAAAATTCTACACACATTCTCCAAAACTCATAAAGGAACATTACCTAGTAGAAAATCCAATTACTAATCCCAATTGATATTGAGAACAGGGTGCAACTTTTATGATAAAAATTGATGCAAACATTAGTTTTGAATTTGTGAATTTTTAAATATACATATAAATACATAAAAAAGAATGTATAGTAAATAATTTCTTCGCAAAATATGTATAAATATACAAAAGTAACCGAGAAAACTTTTTTTCATCATTTATTTTTGATTTTTTAAAGCATAACTTTATAATTTAGGTATACAAGGCTTTACAATACAAGTATGTAAATACATTCTCACTATACTGCAACAAACCATGTTCACTCAAAAATATTTACTTCAGCAATGAAGAGGTGAATCATATAACATAACAGTTTATTTTAAATACTTATTCTGGATTTCGTATGGACACATCTGCATTAAACATGTTAACACGCTGAATTAAATTAAATGACAGCATGCTGAGAGTGAGGTTTTTTTCGTTCGTGTGTAATCTCTTATTCCAAATATTTTTTAGAAAGCAAAGTTTCCCAAGTTCTAAATATGTCCTGTTACTCAGAAACACAATGAAAAGAGGCAGTCCCGACTGTTTTTTTGAAGAAAAAATGTTTTTTCCCTCTATCAGTGAGGTGGAGGAGGTTCAGTTGTTTTATTCCTATCATCAACTTGACGTAAAGCTTTTCTCCTTGTAGGTGAAGTACCTCTCTCCCGATTAGTCGTCCTACTTACAGGTCGTGCTCCACTGCTTATTGCCTCCCGTGTGTTTGCTCGTTGTGAACCAGCTCCCCTACCAGCTGGGTTATTGTAGCTATTGCCTGCACCACGATTATGAACCCTACCTTGAGGGTTAGGACGTTGGGCGGGAGGTTCGGGATTGCTACGAGTTGGCCGCACTTCTTCAACAGTAGAATTCGAAGGCTGCTGCACAGATTGGGAGCCAGACTCTGGTATGGCACTTGTTGGATCCCTTCGAGGACCATGATTATCATTTACATCTGGATAAGGGGTGACTTCTCCACCATTTAAACTTAAATCAATAATTTTGACAAGAGTGTCCAATTCCTCAGTATTAAATTGTTCACCTAAAGTATTGAGTAATAGTTCTTGGACAAAAAGACTACGTTCTGCATGCTCAATTTCTAGAGCTTGTTGTTCACATTCAGTGATGACTGGATCCGTGCATCTGAAAGAGAGGCAAATATCATAATTCATTCCACATGTATTTGGAGGTAAATGAGTAAATACATAAATCCATCAGATATCCAAATCACAATTTTTCATCTAGCACACAAGAGTTACATATAGTGAAGTTATCATTAACATAAAATTAGTATGAGATCCTAGTAATATCCTTATCCCTCATTTTAACCTTAACTTGAATTTCCCTGATTTTTGAAAATATGCCCTCCTTCCATGTTTGTATACATATAACAATGATGGTGAAAAAGATTTTACAGTATCTCCATGCCTCTTCCCCCCAAAAAATTTTTGCTTTAATCTTGACTACATGTTTTCTACATTTGAGAGATCTTCTACATATGAACTCAGTGGTGCAACAGCCCATTAGGGTCAAGGCCTACTGTGCCCATTCAGTTTTAATGACCTTAGGCACTGAGGTGCACAAGCAGATGTTTTGGTTAGGGGGTCAGTTTGACACAAAAGCCCCAGTGTTTAGTTCCCAAGCAAGATTAGTACTCATTTATCAATCTACTGAAAATATGAAAGACAGAGTCGACCTTGCCCAGCCCAAAGTTCAAACCCCTGACCTATGGCATGGAAATGAGGTACGCTACTACTTAGTCATTGGGCTTCCCTTCCAGATTTTCTGAAAATACTTACTTATTTTTTTATAACCATTTAGATACAATACATTTTCATTTCAACTGCAAGAATTCCAAAATTTAAACAATTATTTTTCTTGTATACACATTCAAATATGTCAAAAAAGGCAAAATCTAGGAAAAAAGAATTTTAAAATTCAAATATACATTGATTGTTTATTAATATTTCACTTTAAAGATACATAAAGGCAACTGGTGATGAACTTTGTAATCTTGAAACATAATCAATTGACAAGAACACACAAAAGCTAGCACCAAACTCTCCAACCCTTCCAGAAAAATAAAATATCAAAAGTAATAAAAATTTACATCCTCAACAGATTTCATGAGGAGTTCCAATACACAACAGATTTTTACTGGTATTTGGACTCAAATGCACAACATGGCAGAATGATCCGCCATGAGCTTACAGCCATGATAATTTAGATACCACAGCCATTTAAATTACAGTCTGAATGCATTGAAAACCCTATGGTACTATGAATATTGTGCCATTAAAGTTACAATTATAAGAGCTGTGAGCCATATTAAATACAAAGTTCTACTTATTTTTCTTTTCTAGGCATTATTGAATACAAATTACCTTTATGAGAAACAATATAATTGCAAATATAATCAAGATGCACTATACTTAAGAAAATAAAAATTAATTTATCCACATTGAAGAAATACATCAAAATAACAGGTTTATACATTTGAAGCAAAAATTATTGTAGTTTGAATTTATACCTAAGCTCAACTTATTAATGAGGAATTTTAGTTTTAGTATATTTCTAAAATATATTGCCTTCGAAATATTTTAACGCTAAGTACATAGTATGAATTAATTGTATAGTTTTTAAAACAAATACATACTAACAAAAGAGACTTAACATATACTCAATGACATTATTAAAATATATGTGTTCATAAACTAGTTTATAATTATTTAATCATCAAATAGGATGCAAAAAATAGACTTCAAAAATTTATACTACAGACAATATACACTTTTAATGAGATTAATGAGGTAGTAGGTCCCACTACATGAAATTATTTATTAATTAAATTATATTTATTACTAAAATTATTTCAAAAAATTCATTAAAAACACACGGTATATTTCCAAATATAAGCTAATTGGTACATAAACAGAAGGTGTATTTTCTTCCTTAATTTACCCAAAATTCAAAATCTGTATACAAACTGAATTGAAGAAAAATTCTGTGATTTTCAAACATGTTGTCATAAGGGAACAAATATTGCTATGTAGGTAAAATGGGTAGAGTATTTTTCAATCAAATTGCTGTTAAGTGCTACATGCCAACAATGTGTGATAGTTTTATATATGATAACTACATGAAGTTAACATAATTTTTCTATTCCTTTGTTGCCTTTTTTTTTCTTTGAAAATTAGCAGGGACCAGTGGTGCACACTTGGGGGAGCCAGACCCCCACAAGGCCCTTGATTTTCCCCGATTGATTATAATTCTAAGTATATAGTACGTAAAATTTAATTATTTGTTATTAATGATTAATTTTATTAATTAATGCTAATTATTTATTTAATAATTAGTTTTGTAATGTGTTTTGTTCCCGAAAATCGACAAAATCAAAAGGAGCATGATACAAGAATGGTGAACTTTCGACCCCTTTGAAAAATTCCTGTGTACGCCACAGGCAGGGACAGTAATTTATATGTCTAATTTGAAACCATAGGTGAATGCCCACGCTGAAAATTTTAGTAACAGTATGGCTACTGAACATTTCTCTGTAAATGATTAACAAGTTGCAAAGTGGATAGATAGAACAAAACATTTTGAATTAGAAGTAATGTCGAAATCAAAAACAGCTGCATGTGATCATTGATCTGTTTGCTGCCACACATGATGATCCTATGCAATCAGACATCCCAATGATTCAATGCAAATTTTACACACTATTTGGAAACTGACTTTGAAGGAATTTTAACTTTTTGTTTCCCCTCTTTAGAATAAGAGTTCCATTTAAAATACCTTAAAAGTTAAAAGGATTACAACTGTTTGTGCATGGCTAATGGAGAATGTTAAAAAAATCTGTTTTTCTCAATTGTGTTTTTTACAGGATGAGCAGATCCACATAAAAGTCTACCCCTTTACTTCAACTTTAAAAAAATTCAATAATTTGTAACTTAAACACTGAAATATATGGTAGCTATAAATGATAAATGTACTGATTCAATCTTACTCATTCATAAGCAATACAATTGATTTTTTTAAAAAGAAAGACGCTGATAAAATTACCAAGTAATCTAGATCAGTGCTCCGCAACCTTTTTTTTTATCGCTGCGGACAGGTCAGCGTTTGATAATTTTACCGCGGCTCGATGAGGGTGGGACACGTTGATTGTTTATATTTTAGATTGTTTTGATTTAACAATTTTAATTTAGTTACATTTAAATATGCCTTCAGAATAAAATATTGTTACACCAAAAAATGAATGAAAGTGATTTCACATGGAATATAAAGTAATTTCCGATGAAAGTTGACAAATCCGAGGAGAAATGCACCACTTTAAATAAAATGGCAATAGTTTAATGTTCATTAGGCGGCCCGGGGTTTGGGGATCATTGATCTAGATCAATTAAAGCATATGAATTTTAGTTAACAGGCATTAAAAAAAAATTTAATAACCCAAGTAAATAAAATTAAATGTCTTAAATAAAAATTTACAAAGAAATTCATAAATCATTCTTCATTACAAAAGAAAATAAAAACAAATGTACTAAGCATGAAAGAAATCTGTATAACTTTTCAAACGTACATGTTTTTTAGTACTTGCTCATTAACTCCTTGCCCAAAATTAACTGCATGCCAGAAACTGATCGCAAAAGATTTTACAAGTTTTGGCAACTTATTTAATACTGTCCAAAGGAAAATTACTAAACATTTCTCAGTACAAACAAAAGTTGTTGAAATTTATCGAAGGTCACCAATGGCATAATACATAAATACAATTTTTTTTAGGAAAACTACTATTAATGTACATATTTTTATTCCAAAATAATTTTAAAATAAAACAGCTAAATAATGATATAATTCAACAATAAATATTTCTTCTCAGTTAATTATTTAATTGAAGGTATTTATTTTTAGATGTATTTTGAAAATAAAATTCTCAGGATTAAAAAAAATTACATAAATATATAAAATAATTTTTTATACAAATTAAAATAAAACAGGTCGTGCAGCATAAAAATTTATATGACTAAGTCATTTGAATTTAATTTAACACTTAGGATGTATTTACATTTATAAGCATTATAAGGATAACATACTAATGACAAGACAACATTAATTATTCATTACAAATAAAATGCCAATATTCCCTCTAATTCAAGTGATTGATTGATACAACTTATCTCTTAGATTAACAGTTCAGACCTAAATTGTACTGCTATATTTTTTCCCCTTAAGTAATGTAGACCATAAATAAACTTGAAATTCACTGTCCATATTTAAAAAATCCAACTGCAAGAGAAAAAATGTTGAAAAATAATTTTGAGTATTTTCTTTTTAAGCACAGATAAGCCCCCCCCACACACATTCAGTGTTTCAGCAGAACTAGAGTTAATTCTAAAATACATAGCTTCTTTATTTGAAACAATCTTTTTAGTGAATACTAAATTAAATACTTTAAAATGATTTTTCTAGCATCCGTACACTACACAAATTTTAAAAACTTAATAGACTGCACAAATATTTAATTGTTAACAAAATATGCTCTATCTTTTGCTTAATGATTAACAAGTGCATATATGTTCATATTTTTTAAAGATTTGATACTTTCCAAACTAGCAAAAGAGATACCTCGATAAAAGGAACTGTGGTCCAGAAGAGGCCGATGAAGGACTAGAGGAAGTGTCAAGAGAGACTGTGAAATGGGTCTGCAGTGCACTGCTACCCCCTGCACCGGCTGAAGTAGAAATACTAGTAGTGGCCGCTTGGCGACGAGGGAGTCGCTCCAGCTGCTGGCGGGCCATCTGTGCTTGTTGCCGTTCCATCTGCAATTGCATTTGAAGCTGTTGCAATTGGGAAGTTGTATTGGTTTGAGCAAGATTGGAACGCCGCACAGAAGACAACTGAGACAGAAGTTCTGAAACAGAAAATGAATACAGCTTTTTAAAGAGATCAGTTAAAAAAACGCAATCTTTTAAATATATTCATACATTTCTTCCATTTCATGTCTACATACAAAATTAGAATCTATTGTTAAAAAATTACATGTGATGCTTTAACTTCATATTTCAACAAAAAGAAGTGCCACAAAACAAATTTTCATAACTTTTAAAATATTTCAAAAACTCCACTATTAATATTTCTATTTTTTTTTCATAGATCACATTTCTTGTTTATAATTGTACATGATGCACACAATACACTAATTTTACAATTAAATTACAGAAAGATACATTTAGGGAATTCAAGTTCAAAGAAAAAAAATATTTAAGACTCAAACAAAATTAACGTATTATTTGTCAATTTACACGAGAAATAACTTAATAGTAAATTTGTAAGTTGTTCACTGCCTTAAATAAACTTCCCTGAAATATAAACATTATCTTTTCCTGCAATCTTAAAGAAAAAAGGTTTTTAAAAAAAAGCAAAAATATTAAATTACTTAATTTCCTAATTTATGGAGATATAGTTGATAATGTAATTTATAATACAATTTAAATTGTATGAATTTAAAATATCAGGGAATCATTCTCTTTATTTAAAAAAAAACCTGAACTCTATGAAAAATCTTTAAATTTTACATCATATAACAATTAATTTTACAGCTTCTACTGCAACTTGATATGATTGATTTCACTTAATAATTCAAAAGGAACTAATTATGATGTTAATAAAATAGCTTCTAAAACTAAATTTTCTTTTTATGAATTAATTTTTGTGTAAAGTTATGCATAGAATGGTCTACATATACTTAAATATGTTATGACATGGAGAATCTAAGTATATTTAAAAAAATTGGTATGTTATAATTATTTTCATTTGTAAATTACTTACCCAATTTTAATAAAAATGATGCTTTCATTTTGTAATGTCTTTAGAATTTCATATGCTCCAAATTTTATTTGAATCAAATCATTAGTTCTCAGTCAAGCAAAAACGTTAGGGAATTGCATACTAAGTTCCTTCACACAAATGTTTTACATCATTTGTTTTTAACATAGAGAACTGAATTTAATAATTATATATTTTAAACCAGTGTTCCTCTTAAACTAGTGATCAGCACGTCAAATGGAATTAATTGCATGACTTGCACGGGTTGCCAAAAATTTTAGTTTTTATATATCTTTTTGCATAAAATAACTTGTTGGCTAGGAGTTGCAAAAGAATTTCCAACTATTTCTGAAACTGCATTACAGTATCTTTTACCCTTTTCTACAACTTACTTGCGTAAGAAAACATTTTTGTTTTTAACAATCATAAAATAAAAGCATCAATAAAATCTAAAAAATACTAAGGAAGTACTTCATCCAGCAGTGTCGACTATCATTCCAATTAAAATCCAGATTTAACAACATAATTAAAAATAATCAGTACATCACTCCTGTTGATACTTAAATCTTGCATATGCTTTTGTTAATAAAAGATGATCTCTGAAATGAGCTCAAAATAGCTACACTTAATCAAAATATTATAGTTTACGTAGAATTTACTGTGTTGTGTAGAATTTACTGTTACATTAAAGCAGGGTTTTTTTTAAATTTTATTACTTAATTAAAATCCATATCTTGTTATATTCAAAGTAAAAACTTATTGTGGATGTTTATTGCTGCAAAGCAATATTCTACAAATAAAACATATATAGCCTACCCAAGATTAACCAAACATACATACCCAAGTATATTTAATTTTTGCACAATGCTTATGGGGTTACACAAAAGTTTTGTACAAAAAATGATGACACCATTCCAAAAAAGTATAAGTATAGTTTTAAACTAATAAAGGTCTCCTTAAAACCCACTGTTTCCAATCACAGCTTAAATGAAATATATTTCTGAACTCTTGGATAGAAATACATGAAATTTAAAATTTAAGGATTTAAAAGACATGAAGAAGCTAAATATTAAAAAAAATTGTATTTCTCATTAAAACTTTTCAGTTTTCATGTTTGAGAATTAGAAAATATTTTATCCACCATTAAAAAGCGCTTTGTAAAGTGATATGAGTAGGAATTCTTACCCTCTTCTTTCAAATGCTTGAGACTCATTTAACATCTTATAGTTTACCAATTTTTAAACCCTTATAAAAATTTTGAAGTATTTAACAAAATTTGAAGTTTAAGCTGACTTTGATGAGTAATCAAATATTAGAGAAAATCAAGAAAGAGCAAAAGAAAGGAACTCTTCTAAAAAATGAGAATTTTCTTAACTATATTGATTAATACATTAACACCCAAATTTAATTCCCTTTAACCCATTATAAATAATATCAATTTGACCAACTGCAAGAAAATTCTGAATGCTATTAATCCATTTTATCCCATTGTCCTATTTAGAGGACAGCTGAAAAATATTGTGGAAATCATTATTTGTTTGTTGCAAATATTTTGTCAGTTGGAACATGTAGGGGTATGTATTAACTTCTGCTAGTGTCAGTTTTCTGTCTCTTCCCCTTCCTCTAGACATTTAGCTTATTCACGCATTAGTGGATATGATTTGTATCACCTCTTTGCGGTGGTAGAATTCTTTTTCAGTTTACTTTGGACATTAGGCGGGGTATTTTTTATGCGATAATACCCTTTCAATATCATCTTGGTGGTTAATTAAAGCTATATTGTTCTTAGGTATGTTTCAGCGCATTATTTTTAAACTGTCCTCTAAATAGGACAGTGGGACGATATGCATACAATTGACATTGCCATATTTTTCACTCTTTATAATCAAGAGTAAAAAAAAATAATAACTTCCCTTCCAGTGTTTCACCCGTGCTTAATTATGTCAGTGCAAAGGTTTCTGAAGTTTGAGGAAGCATTAGAATCATTAAATAGTTTAGATTCAGATGAGAATGATGTTGAAAATGCTGTGTTTACACTAGATGCCAGTGAACTAACTGACGAAGATAAAGATGAGAATGAAGTAAATACTGGTGAGATTATAGTAAACAATGCTCCTGGTAACTGGGGGTTAGAACTGGAGAAAGTTTCTAGTCTGAACTGCACAAGTTCTAGTGTTTCGACATCAAAGAGCAGAAAAAAAAGGCTGAAATACACCAGTCACCTTCCATAAAGAAAAAATCACAGCAATATACAATATGAGAATCACAGGCTGAAAATACTGTGAATGACTTGCACAAGCAAATGGAAATTGCACTGAAAGTAAAACTCCATCAGAGCATTTTGAGCAGTTTTAATCCAGTGAAGTTTATGATCTCATTGTAAAACAAACTGTGTGATATGCAACAGATGTAAAAACTGAACACGATTTCTTGACTACTGCAAACGAAATACGCATTTTTATAGGAATTTTGCTTCTAACTGGTTATCATTCATTTAAATGCCTGTGAAAATGACTACTGGTCAGATACTAAAGACCTTGGCCTTACACTGGTAAAAAAGATATGTCATGAAATCGTTTCCAAAAGTTAAAATCTTATTTACAGTTTGTGGACCATGGAACAGTAAGTCAGTATGCACAGGATCACTCCTTCAAAGTAAAACCTTTGTTTGCCATACTCAATCATTTTATGAAATTTGGATACGAGTATGAGGACACAAAGATAAAGTGATGTGAAGATGATGAATTTGATAAATTCTTATAACAAACATATGAGTGTTGATCACCACGACTGGTTGGCTGGATTTTATCCAATTTAAATTTGAGGGAGAAAGTAGTACTGGCCACTTTTTATGCATTCATAGGATACGGCTGTGGTAAATGGTGGCTGGATAATTTACAAAACTCTCAACAAAAATGAAGTCCTAAACTTGAAGGAGTTCCGAAGAGCTGTAACAGTTTATCTAGAAATCTGTGATAAGAACAAGAGGTAGACCTAGGATCGTGACTATACCTTCTGATGCAAAAAAAGACACCCATAAAAATAGTATTGATCATTTTTTACTAAAGCGAGAAAAACAGAGTTTTTGTCAAAGAGGGCTGGCTGCAAAGGGAAATCAAAAACATACTGTGGCATATGTGACAAAACACTTTGTCAAGCTTGCTTTTGACCCTTCCACCAAAATTAGAGTGAAATTCAACTGAAAAGTGAACTATCTTGTAAAAAAGAAAGTATTATTCAAATAAAGTAACATTTTGTACTCGGAAATTGCTTTTCATCATTGAAGAAAATACTAAAACATGCAAGTGCAAATTTTATCCCCTTCATCCCAGTGTATTTAGAGGATGGGTCAAATTTCATAAATAAAATATAAAAAATTTTTGATTTGGTTACATTTAGTTTGTTTAGGTTAAATTAAGTTCAGAAAAAAAATATATGATTCTTCTCAAGTTTGATCAAAATAAATAAGGTTAAGGTTGCTTGTGTATTTTACAAGTACACACAAGACAAGTTACAAGAACAATCTTTTATAAGATTTTAAATTAATTTCTTAAGACTAATTAAAATAGAATATTATCCCAAATCCTAGAATTCAATGATGCACAATTTTTTTTTTATTCATAACAAATATCCTAGGGGAAAAAATTCAATGACTTACATTTTTTTTTTATTCATAACAAATATAAAAATCTTCAACAAGTGCACAATGTGTATTTTCAATTGTGGTCATGGATTCTAATGACAAACTCAACATTCATAGAACAGAACTTGCTAAAGATTCAATTTTGTAAAAATTTATTTTAATCTTTTAAACAAAAAAAACGGTATAAACAATATAACGGTAGTAGTATTAAACAATATAACGGTAGTAAGTATCAGGGAAATAAATCTCCACAAAAATATATTGGAATCATCTATCTTTCATTGATTTAAGAATAAAATATACCACAAAAGAAAATAATCAAACAGATAATAGTTTTTCAAATGTTTATGCTGTTATAACTTATCTGTAATGTAATCCGTAATTCACCTAAATTGTTTGGAAATAAAAGTAGCCAAGGAATTTAATATTGAATTTGAAGGATCTCTCTCTCATTTATCTTCCATTTATTCTAAACTTAAGCTAAAATAATTTATCTTAAGCTTAAGATGATTCATCTTAAAAGTGCATTCACAGTATCTTATTTATACTTTCTTTTACAATATATATCACAATGGGTCCTTTTTTAAGATAACTTTTCACAATTAAAAATTTTGAAAAACATGCCATTTAATGAGAGCACAACCTTGATGTCCTTCTCTATTACCTCTGTAGGAATTTTAAGCATTTAATTTTGTTAATTCACAGTATTAATAATTAAACATTTGATTCAGGTAAAATTTTACAAAACTTTTTTAAAACGAAAAAAAAACAATTTTGTACAGGTGAAATACAAACATAGAAGATATTCTATTAGAATGCATATTACACTCAACTGAAAGAATATTTATAATAAAGATCTAAAAAAGCTTAGTTATTTATAAAATAGTGACAAAATATAAAATGTTAATTACTTCAACATTCAAAAACAAATAATGATTAATTGCATACCATCTATAGTACTCACTGAATACGAATACTCATTATTTCTTAAAAATTCATTATTTATAAAAAAAATTGAATGAATTATAAATTTATTTTCATAAATTCATAACTCATTATTTCAAAAAATGTTCGTTGTTTAAAAAAAGAAGACCCGCACAACGGAATGATCTGTTTACCTTTATTTTAACTATGTTATGTCTTGTGTTCATTTTTATGTAGTTTAGTACAATCTATTAATTGTTAAGGAAATAAATTTTAATTAAACTGAATTCAAACCAAGGATTCTTAATACTGAATTTGATATTAGCTAACTTTAAATTGGGGATACATCTGACTGCTCTCTCACCAAGAACAGAAAAGGTAAGACAATTTTTATTATATTATATAACCTACCTAGTTTTTTTAAAAAATTTACTAAAATTTAAGAATGATTTTTAACAATATGAACACTTTCAGCAGAATCAAAACATACAAAAGCAAACACGTAATTAAACATTTCAACTATACAAGATCATAAGGTTACTTCAATATACAACCTTAATAAAACTAAACAATCAGATAGTTTTGAAGTGAAGAATTACACCAACCAGCTATAGGGTCCATGGAATCCCGACTATTTGGAGAAAGTGACGCCAGTCCACCAGCAGAAGTAAATTGCATCTGAGAACGACGAGCTCTATTGCTACTCATGCCTCTTCCTGCATGAGGTATCCTTCTATTATGACGAGAACTAGTTGGTTCATCTTGGTAAGCATAGTTAAAGAACAATTTAAACAAGGCTAACTTTAAATATTTTGCATAGATTATATATTTTACAAGGTACATGTTGAAAATAAGATATAAAAGTACAAAAATATATTCATATTTCACTTGGAAAAGATGCATCTTTGCAGCATAACCAACACATCCATTTAATGAGTCTCAATTTTGTTTTTTTGGATTGAAACCAAGATTATTTTTTAAAATAACAAAATAAAAGATAAAACTAGTATTAACTCAAAAGAGCTAAGGTGTTTGAAACAAATATAAATTCTAAAAACTATAGCCTTTAATTACAACTTATTTATAACATTATATATTAAGCTAGCCGTTACCCGCCCACGTCACTGGGTATTTAATGATGTTGTATAAATGTATACTGTTTACATATATCTAGGATTAAGAATTCGATTGTATTGAAAAATATATTTATAGCTGTAACTCTCGCTTCTTGATATAAAAAGGACATAAATCAAAATATCTAATTTCTATTTATATCTAAAATAGAAGTAGAAAGATTTTTTGCGCTCACTTAATCTAATAATCAAGTGGATTTCTACCAAAGCAACTTTCAATGGATCTCTACTCCATAAAATAAACATGCATGCTAAAGTTCAAGTCTAAATCTAATAGAGCAAAAACGGAATTTTTATCATCAATACCTCGTTGAGAGCATTCTTAGTTAATTCCAATTCAACAAAAGAAGCATGAAACCAAATTTTATAATTATAGTCTTAGCAGTTCAAAAACGGTTCCATTCTTAGTGGAACTCTATTCAACTAAAGAAACGTGCTGAACAAATTTCAAGTAAATGGGTTAAATTCAAAAACAAATTTTTCCATAACACGCCTTAATCCCTCGCAACCCCACTCCTTTGAGGGTCCATTTTCGCAAAACTCTTTGTAAAAGGAACTCTATTCCATGAACGGAACATACCTTCTAATTTTCAAGCAGGTGGGTCTATTAGTTGTAAAGAGGAAATATTTATCTAATACGCCCCTTAATCCCCCTCAGTGACCCTTGGGGATCAATTTTCCCCAAAACTATTTAGTAGCGGATCTCTACGCCATGAAAGGAATCCGTTTACCAAATTTTAAGACTGTACGTCTAATAGTTTAAAAATGGAAATAATTATCTATAACGCCCCTTAAGCCTCTGTAACGCCACTTAGGAAGCGATTTTCACAAAACCCATCATATAGTGGATCTCTACTTAATGGAATCAGCTTACTCAATTTCAAGATTTTACGTCTAATAGTTTAAAAAAGGAGTTAATTGCCTATATATATGCCCCTTAATTCTCCACAATGCCACTTGGGAGTCGATTTTGACAAAACCCATTTTGTAGCGGATCTCTACTCTATGAAAGGAATCCACTTACCTAATTTCAAGACTGTACCTCTAATAGTTTAAAAATGGAAATAATTATGCATAACGCTCCTTAAGCGCCTTCAACGCCCCTTGGAGGTCGATTTTCATAAAAATCATTATGTAGGGAATCTCTACTTTATGAAAGAAATCTGTGTACTAAGTTTTAAGACTGTACATCTAATAGTTTAATAATGGAACTAATTATCTTGAATGCCCCTGAACCCCCATAACGCCCCTTTGGGTTCGATCTTTGCCAAATCCGTTTTTAGCTGATGTCTACTCCATGAAGGGAACCTACCTACCAAATTTCAAATCTGTAGGTTTAATAGTTCCGGAAATATCTTGATTAGTCAGTCAGTCACACTTTTCTCCTTTATATATATAGATGAATAAACTATTACTATTACTTTCATAATATATCCAATAAAATCATCTGCTATTTCAGATTTGAATACACATACAAGCAATTTTAAAATTACATACTCAGTTCAATAAGCATTGGATGTACAAGAAATACATACAACAAAACAATAAAAAGTTTGTTTTTTTGCCACAGATATAAATTAGAAACTAAATAAGATACTAGCTTTATGATTTCAAAAAATGATCAAATAACATCTCCCTAGGCTGATATTTCACTTTTCTAATATTCTCAATCATATCAGAAGTTTCCAGTCTAGTTGAAATACCTTCTGAACCTCTTATCTTATACAAATAGTAAACTAATTACCAAGTTACAGTGACCTCACTATATATAATATACAAATTTATTTTGTTTAAAAATTTTCTCATTAAAACATTTAAATAAATACAACTAAGTTTTACTTTAAAAATATTTTTTTAAAAAAATTGATTTTTCTAATTCAATTGATTGATAGTAAATATTAAGGTTGCATTTAGAAGCAACTAAAACTATTGTCAAGAGATCTTGCAAAGGGCTGAGTTCATGATGGTCACATGATAAATAAAAAAGCATGTGTTCCTCGTTGAATTAAAAAGAAATTTTTAGACTTATACTTGTTCTACTCAAAAAAAATTTAGATAAAATTTCAAATTTGATAATTGGGTAAAAACTAAATTAAAAAAACATATGTACTATACATCTATTCTTACAACAAGTGCATTTTGTTTATCTATGTATGTTATTATTGACAAACATGTACTTTTTAAAAGAAAGTTTCCACAAAAAGAAAAAGTTAGCAACAGCAAAGGGC
Source organism: Trichonephila clavipes (assembly GCA_019973935.1). Classification (NCBI taxonomy): domain Eukaryota; kingdom Metazoa; phylum Arthropoda; class Arachnida; order Araneae; family Nephilidae; genus Trichonephila; species Trichonephila clavipes. The sequence continues at coordinate 12,876 of BMAU01003371.1, read as the reverse complement.
ATTAACTGATTGGTTGGAAACGCATTAAATCATTTATCGTCATTGAGAATAACTGCATGGAATACTTAGCCCTGTAAGGCTCTAGTTCTTTATGGCTGTAATATTCTTTTGCCCAGAATAAGTTAATATATTTGAGATGAAAAAAATTTTTCCATTAAATTTAATAAAAATATTTTCTTTTCGGGTAGGAAAATTAGAATTATATTGAAAAAAGCTTTTCAATGTGATGATTCTGAGCCTCAAGATAGTTAACATGTATTGGCTCAGTTACACAACAGATCTTTAGTGACACAAATTCTCAAAGTCATGACAACAGAAATGACATCAGCCATGATATTGAAACAATAACCACTTGTCTATTGTAACTTTTAATTGAAAATTTTAATTTAAGAGAGGATAAAAGAGTTCATAAAATTTAACAAGACAAAAAAGGATATAATATCCCTATTCCTGTGTTCCAAAGCTAAATGAGCAGAAAAATCATCAGTCATGTGATTTGGTTCACCACCAGGTTGCGAAGCACAAACAGGACATACCTAAAATGGAAATTTACGTAAACAAAAATTTTTACAATAATGAAATGCACAGAATTATACAAAAAATATTGCATATACATAACTCACAATTCTGCCTTAAACTAATTTATAAAATTCAGAGATTTTTCCTTTGATATAAATATATTCAATTCTAACATGATAAATATTTCACAAAATTTGTTTTCACAGTTTTTTTAATGAAAAAGGAAACTATGACTTTAACATATACCAACCATGTTAAAATAAGATTTTTTTCAATTTATATAACAATTCCAAAGTTATACAATGAGCTACTTAGTCATGAACCGTATAATTTTAAATTACAATCAAATAGAACTTATGTGCACACAATTACATGCCTAAAAATTTTCACAACACAAACAAGAGTTTAACTGACAGTTCACTGTTGCCCTTAAAAAGAAGGAATACAATGACTACTGGTAATAGACTTCACAATTTTGAACATTGGTCAAGTAATGAGTGCAGCACCTGAGCTAACACCTATTCTCATAACTTCCCCATCATACCAATGTGAGGACTTTGAGCTTCAATGGATTTAATATACATCAGCCCTTTTACACAGCATGTCTTGAGTGGCACACAGAATTTGAACCCAAAATAATTCTAAAAACAAACTTGCAATCATAACTATTCAGCTGCCGCTGTCACTACAAGTAAACTAATAAATTTTACACATAGCCACTTGTTTTTTCCACACATAACATTCTAGTAGAATCCAATCTAAAACATATGACCCATCAGTAAAAAAAATTGCTGCTCTAAATAATAGGCAATAGAAAACCAGTTAAATTGTGAAATACTAGATAATATACATATGAGATGCATAAAACTTACTATTTCTGCTGAGGATTCTGAATGCTCAGCCGACACATGCTCAGTAAGAGCAGCTTCTGTTAAGCCCATTCTACCACAAAAAGGACAAGTAAAAGACTGTGGATGTTCCACAGAAGCTGTTTCTCCCCCATAATATAAATCTGAAACAAAATTATATTAAAAAATATCTACTTTGTATTTTGAAATTTTAAAAAAAAAATTACATTTAATAAGTTTGCATCAGAAAATGTGCATTTCATGCTATTTTAGCAATATATTTTACAACTAAATTTTATTTAAACTATTATTTACTTTCACAAATTTAAAAAGTCATAACAATAAAAGTTGATGTAAAGTAATTCATATTATAAAACAAATATTAATTTTGATAAATTTTAATTTTACTGAAATAACTTTATTATTCTTTATCACACATTTCAAGAGAAAAGCTAATAAAAAAGATTGATTGGTTAATCGAATACATTTGTGTTTATCAAAGTGCAGAGTAGGAAAAGGAGAGGTGCCTTTAAAAAGTTTTGCCTCTCCTCACTATATTAATTCTAGTCACCCAGAAGAAATTAAAGCATGATGCAAATGAATCAACACAGTGAACCTTGAAAAAATAATTCTCATAAAGACAATGTTTTTGCATAATTAGAGAATTTCTTTGGAGCATGAGCTGTTTAACTCATGTTTCAAACTGTATTGAAATCCAATAATTAGTTCCAGATACAATCAAGTAAATCATTCCAAGGCCATATACAATAAAGCATATCTCATTGCCTTAGATAGGTATTTTTTCAAAAACAGAGTAAAGATATAGATTAATGAAAGTAATATGAATATAGAAGTGAAAGTTATAATTTTGTTCTCATTTATTGTGAGCAAGTTTAAATTAATAAAGAATAAGATGCCTCAAATGCTATAAAAATCCATATTGCAGATTCAAGATAAAAAAATTAGCAGGACCGAGCACTTTTCTTATAATGTAATTGACGTAGCATATAAAAGACTAATCAGTTTTTAAATTTCGAGTTAAGTTATTTGTTTGATAAAAAAAATATCAAAATTTGATGTAAAAGGAATGAAGACTTCAGAAATTCCTAAACACATGCAATGAAGCAGATCTGATACATATACAATACCTTGTCATAAAGCTGCACACCTACAATAAGGAAGCATACAGGGAAACCAAAGGAAACATTTCAACAGCGTGATAAGGTTTTTGTATCCACAAACTATATCTTGCTTGTATCTCCTTAAGGTATTCCAGACAAAAAAAAAGTTGCCAAATAGCTAATAACCTAGCTATCCCTCTACCTCAATCTACAGGTCATTATTTTTTAAAAGAAATTAAATTTCACATTTATCTTAGAAAGCAACAAACCAAAGTTCAAAGCACATCATAAAGAAACCTGAATATGTTAGGCTAAGAAACATACATTGGAAAAATGAAAGGTTCATACTTTCCAGTCTGAGCAGTTTTGAATGTATCTAACTTTCTAGACTAAGGGTTAAATATTTTGAAATTTTTTAAAAAAAATATGTAAGATTTATATCATAACAGGAAACTTATATTAAACATCCTAAACTCTGTTTTCATTTATAATGGATAAGCTACTTTAATGTATTGAAAATGAGAATTTCATATTAAAAAAAACATTGTATAAATTAAACTTTTAAAAGTTTAGAAAAACTCGCAAAAGAGGGTTAGTATCTTGTATCATCTAAATATGACTCGAGAAGAGTCTGACAGTGAGTTCCACGCCGATATATCTTACTTCCTTCAAATAATCTCTACTTAACAATGCCTGGAAAATATTTATGCCATGATCCAACAGACAATAAATATGGTTCTCTGCTGAACCTTGACATATTTTCCTGCTTTAATTCTAATTCATTTCACACACACACAAAATTTTTTATAGTGCTACCACACCAAGGTTTTAAAAAAAAAACATCATCTACTTCTAAAAGAGTAGCAAGCAACTTTTATAAACACATAAGGGCAATTTTATAGAATGCATTCAAAAAATTGACTCTAAAGGACAGTTGGATTTAGTTCACTTTACTGAAACTGTTAAGCCGAGAAATGTACATTTCTGAAAAGAAATTCAATATAGATGAAACAGATGGCTGGGTCTAACAATCTTTGCAATTAATCTTTACTATTTAACAGCATAATTTATACACATTTCCTAAAAAGTCATCAGTGTTCAGAAAATTATCAGAATGTACTTCCAACTCATAAGTTTCCATTTAGAAACACTCTGGGAAGTAATAATTAGACATTCCAAAATGGTAAAGCTTCAATTCACATCTCTATATCAATAAAAATTGGTATACACTGAATCAAATTACTATTACATATTGGCTAGCTAATAGCTCGGACTTAAACCAAAGAAAATTCTTTGGGGATGCATTAGTATGAGATGTTTATTTCCAAGAGTTACAGTAACAAATATAAATCGGAATTAATTCTCTTTTAAATTGCATTTGCTATTAATCTTAGTTCAAAACATGCTTGGTATACTCAAATTAATTAGAAACAATTCCAAAATTTGATTTATAATAGATAGCCCTATTTAGCTAAATACAGTGGGCCACAAAAGTGTTCATACACTGGCAATTCCTTCTAAAATTTAATGTTTTCGACTAATAAAAATTAATATATTGTAATTGTAATTTTTTTATGATATCTACAACTCGTTCTTAATGGAATGACATAATTAATTTGTTACACATAGTATAACTATTTTTTTAAAAAATTAATAATCAAAAAGCTACTAAAAAATTACGCCACAAAAGTCTTTGTACACTTAAAAATCTCAACTTAGCTTTAAATATTGTATTTCTTTCTTAATTTAGAACTTAGTAAGATATCTTTCAGTGTCCACAACTTTTAAGCATCTTGGTATAGATTTAATCAGTTTTTTGTAATTTCTGCATCGATTTTCCACCATTCTTCTATGATTGTTTTTACTTCATATTATGCGTTTATTTATCATGTTTTCTTTTTTTTACATCAAAATCTCACCAAATATGTTTTACTGGGCTAAATAAAGTGATAGAGGAGGTGTTTTCATAATTTGGGGACAGTTATAGAGACACCAGGGGCGTACATTGAGAGCAGTGCGCTTGGCGTCATTACCCTGTTAAAAAAATTAAGTCGTCTCCAATATCCAAATTTCGAGCAGATAATTTAAAAATTCTCTATAAAATATTTAAATAGAGCTCATGATTCACAATACCATCAAAAAATCCCAAATTACCTAATTCTGAGGCCAATTGACACTCCCATGCCAGAATACCTTCACTTCTATGCTGAAGCATGGAGGTGGAGTTCTTGTTCCCCATAAATTCACGGGACTAAACTCCTTATTTTTTTCATTTACAAGCTATTATAGGCCCATCAGAACCAAAATTGTTGAATTATCTGCCATCCCAATCAATTTGCTGTCAATTTTGAATTTTCTGAAACTTAATCCCAAGAATTTAGTTGGATCAATAAAACATGGAGGCTACAGAATTAGGTAATTTGGTATTTTTTGTTGATATTGTGAATCATGGGCTCTGTTTAAATATTTTAGAGAAATTTTAAATTATCTGCGCAAAATTTGATGTTTGCAAACGACTTCATTCTTTAACAGGATATTGACGCCAAGCGCACTGCTCTCAATGTATGCTACTGGTTTCTCTATAACTGTCCCCAAATTATGAAAACACCACCTCTCTATCACTTTATTTAGCCCAGTAGAAAATATTTGGTGATATTTTGATTTTAAAAAAAGAAAACATAATTATACACACATGATGTGAAGTAAAAACAATCACAGAAGAATGGAGGAAAATCGATGCAAAAATTACAAAAAACTGATTAAATCTATACCAAGGCGCTTAAAAGTTGCTATGAACACTGAAATATATCCTAAGTACTAAATTAAGAAAGAAATACAATATTTAAAGCTAAGTTGAGATTTTTGTTAAATGTACGAAGACTTTTGTGGCGTAATTTTTTAGCAGCTTTTTGATTGTTAATTTTTTTTTAAAAAAAAGTTATACTATTTGTAAAAAATTATGTCGTTTCATTAAGAACAAGTTGTAGATATCATAAAAAAAATTACAATTACAATATATTAATTTTTATTAGTTGAAAACATTAAATTTTAGAAGAAATTGCAAGTGTACGAACACTTTTGTGGCCGGCCCACTGTATATATTTTAAGAAATTGTATTTTAACTTCTCTACCAAAAAATTTGAATTTGTTTGATGTATCAGTACTGTAATAAATTACTATGGTGTTTTTATGTTATTTTTCTTTTGTTCATCAACTTTTAACTAAGCTATTCTAAAAAATATCTGTTCATATATTTATGAAGTAATATGAATTATTTAATTAATACTACATACAAAATGGTTATGTATTTTTTCCAGTTATAATCTCTTAACAGTAATATGTTCTAACATGAATTTTAATTATCTTTTTTTTTTAAAATAAATGTAAAATAATATTTAATATAATTTTTGACACAAGGGGATAAATTTATAAGCCAGTAAATGAACATATAATACTTCAACTTGATTTGGAGAATAATTTAAATTTTAAATATTTCTTAAACTCAAAAAAGAGGTAACTGTTTATAATGTTGAATATCAGTTTTAAGACTTGAATACCTAAAAAAATTCTGAAATATGGTACAATTACCTGTTTTTCGTAATTGTATTTTTTCCCCGTATTTTTTACATTTTATTCACATATCAAACTTTTTACAATTTTTTTAATAATTACTTCAGAAAGAAAAATTTATAGATTATTTGATGAGTTAGATAAGACTCGATTTTCATCTAAGTCTATGGAGATACTATAGATCTTTTGAATTTTTTACTTGTAAATACTTAATTCAGAACATGATGAAACAAAATAACTAAATTACATTATAATCACATTAAAAGGTTGCATTTAAAAACTATACTTTAAGAACAGCATTAAGTGAAATTGAAACTGTTACATCAGATTTTCAGAGATTACATACAAGTTAGAATTTATGTATCACACAAAAAGTAATATGATTGGCCTTCCTTTGGTATAAAGACTTTGTGTGTATGTTAATTATATTTATTATTATTTGTTATCATCAGATTTAAATCATGTTTCATGTTCTTCTCTCTGTATTGAGTACTTTTCTTTTATCATTTTATGGCAATTTTTTGTACATCCAGTACTTCAAAATAAGTCACTTTTTCTTAATGTATACAATTAAATAACGCTTTTTCCCCTCTCCTGAGCTTATTTATATATTCAATAATTCAACTTATATTTTCAATTATTATGTTTTCATTTTTGTGTTTATTGTTAAGGTTAAATTTATATTGATTACAGTTCTGAATCCTTTAAAAAATGCTATTTTTTACTTAATTTAAATAAGTTTTTTATTAATATTTAGATTGTTTAGTTAATAAAATATTTTCAAAAATGTGCAGATATTAAGAGTATTTTTGTATTTCATTCTATTTTCATATTTCAGTGAAGATAAGGGAGAATTCCCCCACCCTGTCTTTGAATTCTTTTCTCCCACTTGCAGACTCTTAGTTTTTGCTGTATTTTGAAATGGAAGAAATTTTACAAACCCTATGTTTTACTTGGCAAAGAAAAAGTCTTTTTACAAAGAAACACCACATGAGCATTTCAAAACAACTTGTAAGCAGTATGTTATCTACAATAAAAGTATCAAAAAATTTTTTTTTACACATAAGGATTATATTCCATTTAGCCAAAAATAAACTAAAGCAATACATATTTTTTTTCATTTTGATTATTTGAGTCTCTTACCTCAATAATACCTAAAAAATATTTTTTTAAAGCTACAATTTTATTGAAGATTAAGATCAATTAATAAGCAATTCATCAGATTATCCAATTAATAAAAAAAATTTCACATTTTACTTCTTGTAATAAATAAAATTACACTAAATGTTCATACTTCATTTTAAAGAAATAAATAATAAAAACATTTTATGTTATAGAAGATCCATACCAAAATCTGATCGTGTCAAAATACACTGCATGGGATGATCAGCATTGTGACGGGTTGTAGAAGCCCCAGCTTCATAACAAGTAGCACATAAATCATAATCATAACACACAAGGCATTTGTATCTTTTCCCTCTAAAATTACCTTTCAAACAAGAATCACAGCTGACACCTGAATAAAGAAAAATATTTTACTACTTTTACACGAAAAGGCAAAAGAAAAGGGCTCGAGCAGAAAACAGTAAATCAAGATATTTTCGTACTTTTTGAAATACAGATACTATTAATGGTATAAAAAAAGGTCAAAGGAAATGCAATGTACAACATGAAAAAAAAGTATTCTTTCATTATAAAATTACTGTATCATGAAAATTCAGTCTACAAAAAGTAAAATCCAAATAGTTTGAAAAAATTTTAACATTTTGCTGCAACTGATTGACTTCATATCTATGTAAACCAAGAAAATCTAATAACAATTGCTAATAAGTTCATATAAAATTAAAAACAGTTACTCTTATTATTGTAATGAATCTACATTATAAAATACTTAAATTTTTAATCCCTTAAGAGTTAAATATTTCAAAACTTTTATAAAGTTGACTTGCATAATAAAATTTAAAAATGCACAAAACGAAGTATTTTTGGTACATCAACATAGAATAAAAAATCCCCTCATGAGAAAGGAAAACAAAATTTAAAATAGTTAATCATCCTTAAATATGAAACTGCTTATTTGATTTATATAACATTCTTTTGCAAACTTATAAACATACTTTATTAATGAAAAAACAAAATGCATTTCCCTAAAAGATTAAAAAATTATATAAATCTAGGAAAATTTTAAAAAATAATTTAAATACAATTACTTTTATAGAAGTAAGCATATTATAAATTGTATCCTATCCAAATTATAAGCACAATTTTTTGTAAGTATATTTTTAACGACAGATCTTTTTCAGCAAAAATTTCTGACAGAACAATTTTAGAATTGAGTAGTGAACACTAAAATCTATACAATTTACCCATTCATTAAATTACTAATTAAAAAATTAAGTTTTAATTATTCATAAACTTTATTATATTGTATACTACACAGTTAATTGAAACACTTTTGATAATTCTTTGAAACCAAGAAATATATTAAAAATACTGAAGAATTTTAGAGATTTGTTTACAGTTAAATGGGATATGACAATGATTCTCCACTTTAGATTAAAATTACTCTGCAATGAATTATAAAAATACTCAGAAACTAGCAAAAAATCTACATAGTAAGCAGCTTCATAAAATATAATACAGAAAAAGAAATATTTATTAATTAAAAATCAAATATATTATACTTTTGCTGATTTCATTTTCAAAATTATATTAATATTTTATAGCTCTTGTTTTGTATAGTATATATTTAACTTTAAAAAAAATTTACTCTTAAATTCAAGAATAACTTAATGAAATAAAATCTTGCACAATCAAAGTAGATATCTTTGCTAAAAAATATAACTATGGAATTAAATTGAGATATTTCAATTTCACATAAAAAACATTATGGTGTTCCTTTAGTGTGTGTGTATATATATACTTTTGTAAACTAAATAAAATTCCTTATTTCTGAAAAAAAATTTAAATATTCTACACAAGTTTGGTTTTTCAAAGAGACATTTTTTTCTCCAAGCTTTGATGTTTGAGAGAAAACATGTGACTAATTATTGAATCTTTTTCCACCTTGTGCTCATTTCAAAATTTAAGTTTACCTTTACATATGCATAGTTTTAAGTAATCTCTACTAAAGACAGAAATGACTTAAACATTAAAGATGAAAGAATTGTACAGATATTGGAAGTTTAAAAAGATGGATGCTGTTTTATTATAAACAGTGTTAACTGAGAACAGTTTTTATTTTTATATAAAAGTGGTGTTTAACCATATAACAGTAATACCCTGAACTTACGCGATAAGTAGGACTAAGTGATAACAGCTTAAGTCGAATTTCTACAAGTTGTTGCATAATTTCGTATATAAATACATAAAAAATATTTTTAGTTGGGTCAGAGACAAAAGAAAATTATAATTTTGAAAAAAAAAAGTTTAATAAAATCCTAGATAACACAAATACAAAATCACAAATTGGAAGTTATTTTGATGCAATAGGTTTCATAAAATCTACCAAGCAAGTCTGACTGCTAAAAGATTTTTTCATCCTCAAGGTCTCCTCATAGTAAGGTAATATTTTTTTTATTCCTTGTTTCATTGAAAAAATACTTTCTTCATTAGAGTATGTATTTTCTAAAAATTTTAACCCTTTTTCAATTATACTGAGGCCTTAAGACAAATTCCCAAATGTCATTTAATCTTCCGATTGAACTGGGATTAAAGACTCAAGTTCTTCAATGTCTTGCTCTTGCATTTCTATAGGCTCATTAATTGTATAATAATTGTGGGAATCTTGCAATTCTTGATCATCACTATTCACTTCTAAATTTATTTGCCTGGCAAAACCAACTTCTCTAATCAAATTACTAATTTCATCAGGCTCTGGCACTGAGTCTGTCTGAGTTTCAGCAATGAAAAAAAGAGATGAATCGATAAGATTTGAAAATTGCACAACTCCGAATTCGCAAAAGTCGGGGTAGCGTAAGACAAGGTATTATTGCATATACTTCCTTTTCCTAAAATTATAATACAAATAAATAAGGTAATTAAGAAAAGAAATTTACATTCAAAATATATTATTGGTTACATAATGAGTTTCTGATATCTAATTTTATTTTTGCTACATGTAGCTTAAGACAGTGTTTCCCAAAGTGTGGTATGCATACCCCCAGGGGTATGGAAGGAGTTTGGTGGGAATATATGTTGCATCAAAGAGTGTGGTGGGGATATGCATTGTATTGTATTGAGCTTAGCTGCACCTAATTCAACATTCTCCTGAGTCAAGCCAAGACAGTCTCATGAGATGGTCCGGTGTGACAAGGAGGGAATATACCACACTTCATTACAGTGATGAATTACTTTGTTAATAGTTAGTGGCTTCTCCAGGTGCCTGTGTATTTTTAATTTTACTGCAATTTTTCTTATGTTAAGTTGGGTTTTTTTTTCAGCATTTTTAGATAGTAAGTCAGAGAAAAAATGGAGCAGACGACTGGACATGGAGAGAGAGAACCACATCTTAGATTAAAATTAACAACCACAGAACCAAATTATGACAATCTGTCATCTCAGTACAAACAATTTCATCTTCCTCATTAATTAAAATATAAATGTTATTTATAATTAACTTTTATTTATATTTTATTATGAATAATTTTATTTTGCTATGCTTGTTATTTTGTGCATGTCACACAAAAAAGAAAAATTAAATATATTTTGATTGTTATTAAAACATGTCCTTTTTTTTTTTTGACGGGGGGTACTCAACATTACAAAAATTATAGAAGAGGTACACACAAGTCAAAAGTTTGGGAAACACTGCCTTAAGATAATTGTGCTAGTAAAAAATTATACAAAAAACAAGTAGTGTTCAATTAGCCCAACACAGGTAACAAACCAACTAACATCGTTATCAGCTGCAAACAAACATTGTTAACTGCAATCCTTTCCTATCATTCTAGGCAAGTTTTTCAGAAGTGATTCGAAAAAACTAGTAACTACTAACTATAAATAGTTTTTATTGGTTCACTCCTAGGAGAGCCCACACCCTTGGCGAGAATTACTTTGGTTGGCGATAATTGCGCAATTTTGGTAACCCTACTTTTAAACACTGCATATGGCAACCCTAACTATTTCTAGCATTTTCATATTTTGTGGGCGTGCAATTCGAATTTCATTTTGTTGTTGGGCTCTAAGCTGGCTGCATGTGCGAGGGAATATACTTTAGAATTTTTTACTTTGTTGAATGCAAAAGGTAAGTAAGAATTAATTGAATGGTGTGTGAAGGAAGGATTGATTGCTTCGAGTTATGAATGTCCTAAATGTAATGATCGGCATGATGTAACATGGTCAACAATAGATGCTTCTTGAGAAATTGTACCAGTCCGCGTCGAATGTATGTTTGACCATTACCCTGCGCCCAGAGAGATAAATATGGCGGCGCTCACACGATCCCATTGCTTAGCGATGAGACCTTTAAGGCTTTTTTAAAATCTGCTACACTGTACCCTCCACTCGGAAAAAATCAGCAGTAAAAAAGTAAGTGCTGTTTTTATATTTTTAATCTTAAATGTTTAATTTCTGTATTGTTTACATATATTTTCATTACGCATCCACCTTATCCCGCTATATTCCCTTGCCGCCATTGTTGGGTTCGCTTGGCGCCATCTTGTTCTGGCTTGGCGCTTTTTTCGGTTTGTCGCCAAGGGTGTGGACTCTCCCAGGATTTTACCTTTTTATTTTGTGACATCCTCTACAGCAGGTGTGGTCAACCTTTTTGAGAAGCGTGCTCTATTTGATAAAAAAAAATAACAATGTGTACCACTTCTAACATCTCCAACAAACAAAAATAGAAAAGGGAATAAATGTTACTAATATGCTTATTGTAGGATTTTTACATAAATAGCACATTTTATATGGTTGAAATTTAAAAATAATATAATAAATAGGAAGAAAGCACAAACTTAGTTTTTATTGTTAATAAACCTTTTATAAACCTTACAGTTAGGTTATGCATCAAAAATGAGTAACTTGAATAATTTAATTCAAAATAATTATTAAAAACTCAGTAGAAACTTATGAAGCTTTTGAATTACTACTTTATATATGTCATGTACTGTAGTAGTGTTGGCCGGCGTTGGTTTTGTCATAAGGGTTTTATGAAGACATCTTTAGACTTGACTGTTTCTCCTTTATTATGAAAACACATCAGCAGATAAAAACACCATTGCGGTACATTTTCACACTAAATAGGCAGTGGCATGTTGGAGGACACAAAGACAAAGAGCTGCACTTATTGTTCCATACTATGATGAAGACAAAGCAGACAGAGAGTGATTACACCTCTGTTTTTTGCTTTTATATCAACAGTGGTTATTACGTAATAGTTCTGATTGGCTAGAATGGGCGGGACAGGGACTTTGGACTAGCCGATTACGATTATGCTGTTATTTTTAAACCAAAAGATTTAAAGTTATTTTAAATTTTAGTACAAAGGATTAATAAAAAGGATACTAGAGGGAATTATTACATTTATATATACCAAGTTATCTATATTAGGATTAGCTCTTGCAGATGCTAACAAAATTAGGTTATTTCAGGTGCACATCGGTGAGTTTTGAGAGATATTTCATAGCAGAAAATGGTTTTTCACAAAAATTTTAATTTTTCAGTAACTCTTCCAGTGCTACTGTTGGGCAACACTGCTTTCTAAAATATCTGCTCAACAAATTTACAGCTGATTAATTGAATTTTCCTAAAAAAACACATTTTACTTTAAATTCTAAAAAGTCATTAGAAAGTTTTCAGAAGCTATGAAAACACAATAG
>BMAU01003369.1:0-12845 GCA_019973935.1 Trichonephila clavipes | reverse complement strand
TCATCATAACATAATTCTAAAAATGCTAAAAAATGGAGCGCTAAGAATAAATATGTTGCAAGATGGATTGCCTTATCAACTCTATATTTTGATTCATTACTATGTCTATTGGTTACAGATCTTGTAATTTTGAACCATTGAAAAAAAAGTGGGGAGGATTTGAGCTGGACTTCCAGTGCCAAAGCTACCACACCACGCAAATAAGATGTCATTGAGTTTTAAGCAAATTTAACGCGCTTCATCTTTCTTACACTGTGAGTTTTCATTTGTATCAGAATGCAAGCCATAACTTCGCACTATGAGTTTGAACCCATAGCCCCTTTGATACTGCGGCTACACAAACACTTCGAAGTACAATGCATAGCTGCCCCATTGACAAACTATTCTCTTTTTAAAAGCAATGTATGTTTAAAAAAACCAAGACAGTTAAAATATTTTTAATGTATTTTCTTCTAAAACAACTCAACATTTGTAAATGGCATTGCCAGTATGTCTTCCCATTTTTTGTTGCAATATTACAAAATTTAGATATTTCATGCCTTAGATCTAGAATCGTCGAACTTTGTAATGGCCTCCCGTTAGGTGAAGCCATATCTTCATCTACTCGACCTAAATCTATAGAATGTGTAATTGATTACCCAAACTAGTCATGAGAAATCCAATTTATTATTTCCAAATATAATAATCTAAGACAAGCCAACTATAGAGGGAAAATCTAGAGTGATATAACGATAGCTTAAAACTCTATGTCAATAAGCGCATGCCATTCTAATAGCTTAACTTTACTCAAAGTTATCTCAAGAATCCTAACTTTCTTAATTTATTTTAATAACTTAAGCCCGTCCTATAATCACGCATCTAAATTCCGATCCTTACCCCAACAGCACTGCTTCCCGCAACTTAGCCTCTAATTTTGTAAATCAAGGTTCCTTCTTGAGAGGGATGGCTGTGAAATAACTCAATTGCTGGCCCCAAAGATTCTCCAAGAGGATTAATAGAAAATCAAGCAAAGCTCCGTCCTTCTAATATACCGTATTTTTTTATTGTAACAAAAATTTATTTTTAAATATTACGTTTGTTTGCGGCCTATATTCTTACATTTCTAGTAAATATGAGATGTATTTTAATTAAATTGTACTAAGCGAGTAGTAACCCCTATCTGCGTAACGGCGGATCAGTTCCCGTTGTACGAATTATACAACTGTCCATACTCATTGCTTAAACTGCAAAACTGTAAGTTACATGAACTATGTAGTTCTATTTCTTACAATATATTGTAAGGAGGAAAACTAATAATACATTTCAAGGCTTCATCTCTCTGCATTTTAATTCGTACTTCAACTTAGTTCCTTTTCAAAAACAATGTTTCTAATCATATTTTCTTCTAAATTGCCCTGAATTTTTATTTCTGCACCACAATTTAAATAGAAACTTGGCTAAATGTTAGCAATACAACCGTTTGGAGACTTGGATCATGTGCAGGCTTCTGGAAATCATTGGAGAAATCTATGACGTAAGCGGTGTTTCAAGAAATCGCTGGGAGGTAGGGGGAGGAACTCTCTAAGCAAATCGTTCTTGGTGCTCGTCTTCAGTTTAATTGAAATGTTTATGGTCCATTTTTACTAACTATATATTACGTTAAATAAATTTATAACAGCTTCACACGGGTATGTTTTTCATCATATGCAGAGAGATATAACAAAAAAGAAACTGAAATTGAACTATACGTAAGAAAGAAACTGAAATGTAGCTAGTAAATAAATAACATTTATAATAACATATTGTTTATAAGATTTATTGACTATAACCGAAACTTTCTTTTGTCATCAACGAGCTTTTTAATGTTAGAGAGTAGATAGTGGCTGCCATGAAAATGTAGTTGACCAAGAAATCTTCAGCGAGTCTGTTTCCTTACTGATTTTTAATAGATTTCATACTGGATAAAGAAATTTCCCACACATATGTAGAGTTAACATATATAAACGTCTTACTCAGACAAAGCATTAATTACCTTGGACGTATATGTACGTCCTTCCGAATAACGATGTTTTTGTGCACTACTATCCATAAAATTATTCCGAAGCCTTTGGAATGCAATAAAAGGACATTGACTCTGTAATTTATTCCTTTTCTCCCCCCCCCCAATACATCACATACTTGTGCCTACTTGGAAAAACGGTGGCATTGAGGTGCAGATCACGTGACTTTTAATCGGCAGTTAAGGGATTCATTATAAACCGCACAAATTTTCAAGATAAGTGTTAATTTTTGTATATAATTATTTTTTGACAAGCCCATGGGTCATTGGTAAATTAATTTTAAAATACATTGTGCAGTACTGATACATTCATAAGTGTATTATATCAGCGTAAATGTGTATTTATTTTTCATTATGATAGAATGTATTTTGTTTGTTTACAGTCAGTAAATTCATAATTTTTTTAAAATAAACTTTCGCCCCCCAAGGGAGACGCACCCCACAGTTTGAGAAAAGCTGCCTTAGAGTAATAAAATTCAAAAACATTTGCGTACCCGTCTGTCAGACGGATGTTTGTAAGAGCGGCAAAAAATTGATGTTCCGGCCAGAGGGTAAATGATCTAATCTGGATGGCAAATTTTTCAATTCTTCCACAAAACCTTTCAAAGTCTGTAAAAGAGGAAAATTTTTTTAATAATTAATGAGAGACCGCGAACTCCCTAAAAATTTGCGGAGGCCCGTGGGGGTCCACTGACCATGTTGAACCCTTTATCGATCGCATTATTATTTACCGCAGTTTTTTTCATGCAATATTTTTTTTTAATCCCTACATTGAAAATTAAAAGACAAACATAAACTAAATGCTCAATTTTGGGAAATTTAAGAAGTTAAAACTAATTTATTAATTAAAGATATTTAACTGTAAAATTATTTATATGTACTGTTCACTTAAAATGAATAGTCGAATCGTTTTCTAAAGTCTTCATTAACATACAAAAAAAATAAGACATTTACCTTTTGACATTAACTATTTTTTCGGAACAAAAATGACAATCTTCGCAATAAACTGAAAACGCCGTCAGCTGAAAACGCAAATTCTCTATAAAACTATTTGTCTTTCGCTCTAAAATGCTCATTATAGAACTCGTGCTGCCTTATATCTTGGAAGAGTGGACTTAAAAGAATAATCATCATCACTATTGTTAAACTATTAGTAAAAATGATTATTCTAATTATAAAGTGAGTGGTACTTATAAGTACCGTCCGTAGTTAAAGGGTTAAAAGTCTATAGTTTAATGTTTTTTTAATTAAATTAAAAAATTGATTGGAAATACACTTATTTAAACCCATTTAAAATGAAACAATTGTCTCAAAAATCACAAAGTCAAAATTTTCATACTTTCTTGTAGCAAACGCACCTTTAAATTTAGATCCACAATTCGGGTTAAGTCCATGGAGAGAGAGAGAGAGAAGTCACTATATCACTTCCTTTTTAAACAATATAGTGTTGTTCGTTACATAGCAGCATTAATCAAATAGTTAAGTGGGTCTGATATAAAGCCGAGTGTGAGTGTCACTGATATTGAATTACAGTCTCATGATTGGTTGAAATACATACATTTAAAGTAGGTTAACCTTGTTCTAGGTAAATTTTTATCTAAATTTTACTAACATTGTTTGGGAGAATTTCTTTTGTGTTTCAAAAATAACTTCAAATGTTCCAAAAAATATGATAATGCGTAATCTGTCGACATGCAAAATAAACACCATTAAAATTTTGAAGCTATAAACAAGCGCGTAATTGAAAATGAAAAAAAAATTTGCTTCTAAATTCCCAGATGAAAATTAGAGTGTTTTAATTGGTTCTTTTTTTCTTTAATAATCTCGATCATAAATTCGTTTAACAGGTTGATTACAATTTTGAAAGATTTAGTTCAAGCATCTATTTTAACACATGGAGATTCACAATAATGAAAGTTATTACGTCATTTACAGCAAATTTAGAAATCAATGTTTGTATTTTTAATCAGGATGAAAAGCATCAATGTGCCTTAACAAATTATAGTTGAAAATACTTAAAAAGCACGCTCTTGTAGTTTTAATCGAACAAAAAAGTAAGAAATAATTCTTAATATAAGAATGATATAATTAACGAGAACATTAATATCATTTGGGTAAAAGCATGGGGTGCTCGATATCAATTGTTATAGTTTCTTACTAGTTCTACTGCAAAATGCAGTGTAAAAAAGTAGTACAAAGCAACCCCCACGCTTTTACCACAATGACATTAATTTTCTCACTTATCATTTTATTCTTATATTAAGAATTATTTTTTACTTTTTAGTTCGATTAAAAAACTATATAAACGTGATTTTTAATTTTTTTTAATGCATAATTTATTTTTAATTCAATCTACAATAAAAGTTTGTCTTTTTAGTTTTTTAAACTATAATTTATTCATTGACGGACTAATCTTAAATACGTCATTTTTTGTTAGAATCTGGAATTCCCTTTGGCATCCCATCATTGCGTTGATACGACTTGGTTGCAAAATGTAGAATCAGCCAACTGAAGGAAATCTAGAAGAGCTAAGTTTGCAATATTTCATGCAGAAGAAAGATATTTTTCACTAGTAAAGTCTGATATATGTCACTAGGAACAGCACAGAATGGATACTGCATAATAGTAATGTTCATGGTTGATTTGCGGTTAGAAATGGTTTGCGACAAAGCAGTGGTCCAACAAGCTTCGCGAAACATAATGTCAAAGTCAGTATTTTATGTCCTGCAATTATTTAGTTAAAAACAATTATTTTATATATTTTATATCGTGGTGTCGAAACGAATGTGGTGGATGTTTAGGGTAATCGAAATCAAGGAGGTTCTAGCGTTAAAGTATACACAAACTTTTGATTATTGAGTATATATAGATTGCCTTTCATTATTAATAACTTTCCCCCATTTCCTTATAGGTTCCTTTCAAAGGAAAAACAACTGATAAAAATAATTTTGATACATTATATATAGTGATGTTCATTATGTGTAGTTTTCCTTTCTAGGGATAATTCAGAGATGTAGATCTAATGACTGCTGTTTAGATGAGTAATGTGGGAATTATGGGCTTCGATATGTTTTTAACCGACCCGGTACAGATTTTAAGATCGTGTTTCATCTTTCGCGAAGACAAATTTTCCATAGAATTTTTGAATAACTTGTTTTAAATACACTCTATAGCTATAAGACCTCACATAGAAAGTAATAAATGAATTTAAACTAATGCAATATATTTTGCAAAAATTTAAATCCAGATTGATAACTATCTAAAGAATTAGTAAAGTGGTCGAAAACTTTATATTTATTTATTTATTTTAATTTTGAATGATTGTATTTCACCATTGCAGATTAATGCATTCCCTGGGAGCCCTCGTTAGTGCGGCATCATAGAGTTGGTATACCAATCGACGGAAATAATTTTCCACCCCAGAGGGAGGCAAATGAGCTATGACGATGCGGAAAAATAGTAGGAATTTCATTTTGCCTAGATTTTTTGAAGTCAAACAGGCACTCAAGCGATGTTTTACATGCCGAATAACAGAACGACATGGACGCTGTGTATTTCCTACATCACGAAAATCTACCGACTTGAGCCGGGGCTAAACCTGCAAACTTGAACGCATAATACCAGTACCAGCCAGCATTTTATATTTATTTAAATTACTTATTTTATAAAATATTATAGTTAAAGAAATTGGAATAAAAAAGAAATGCAGTGACTCTCAATATTCAAGAATTGTTATAATTTGCAGTTTTTATAATATTTCATAATGTAACGAAATACATAAGCCACTATGACTTTTCTTTTCCTTCTGGCCCTCTTCAAAAAAGCTTGCTGGAACACCATATTTTGATTTTAAGCATCATTTTTTTAGAACATTAATAAAAGCATATTTTTCAATAATAATAATAATAAATAAATATTTTTTGCTCTCTGTATAATGCGCGAAAGGGTTCTGAATCTCTTAATAGATGCAAATGTAACTAATTTGATGCAAAAAAACTGCTGACGTATATTCATAAGATGAAGTGCCCTTGACTCACATAGATATCTTTTAGCTGTTTGTAAACATGTCATTATATATACAGTCTGGTTTATTTGAGAAATCTATCTTCACCAGTGAAACAGGAAAAAAAACTTGTCGTATCTTGGGTAGAGTAATCGAAGAAAGTATTTTCAGTGAAACAATGTTTCTTTAATATTGACTGAAGTTCCATTGCTTATCAGTTAAAAGGAAAACTAACAAGTGACGCAAAAACTAACTTCAGTCGAGTCCCGAAAACCTGACCTAATGTAGACTGAAGTGTGACCCAGTTTGTTAAAACGCCGGGTTTTCGAGAATGGGAGTAAAAGAAAAAAAAACGCGTTCCCTCTGAAAATAGTGTCCGGCTCTTGAATGTATTATTTACTTCAGAATACAGCGGAAAATAAACTTCACACGTATTCATAAACAAAGAAAGATTGCGTATTTTACGAAGTCTTATATTATTTGGTGAATGGAAAGGAAAATTAATAAATCACAGCATACAATAACTTGTCTGTTCAGATGCATCTCAGAAAAATACTTTATAAAGGCATGAAGTTGTCTGCAATGAAAACTAAATAGCCGATTTTGACAAAAATAGCTTTCTTTAAAGAGGTCCGTAATTCCCTATTGTCTTCTGTTCTAAACTCTGCGTTTGCTACTTCATCGCGAAGGCGATGAAATGATGGTAAGCCTATTACCGACACACTTTATTGAAAATACTGAACATCAGTACCGACAATAGTATGAACGGTGTTCTCAAAGTTAACGTCTTGAGTCAGCCATTGCATTTATACAACAAAATTTTTTCTTGGGGCTTTGACCACTTCAAAATCACTAATGAGATACATAATTGTAATAAATTTTCATTCTAATATCGTTTTGAGTGCATAGCATTATCAAACTGTTAAGGTATCCGACAACGCGTTCGAATCGTGATTTAAAAAAAGTACATAAATGGATAATTTTCATGATATTTAGTGTCACTTAGATTAGAATACATGTATAAGATTGTTTTAAGGTCATTTTGACAAAAAAAAGTATTTAAATACAATATTTCGGCAAAAAATTAACTTAGAATAACTTTTTTTCAAAATGTTCTTTTTTGAAAAATGCTTCTATTGTAATAATATTTTGTCTGTATATAGCTCAGACCTCTGTACAGAGGCTCAACTATGAATTTTTGATAAATTCAGATTATTTTCAGAGTTACAACTAATTGAAATATTTATCGGCGGTTTTTTTTTTCTTAAAATTCCTCCCCTCTGTTGTCGTAAAACACATGAATAAACCCACTTCTAAGTTATATATTTCAAAAATTCTAGGTGAGCCTGTGTACAGAGGTCTGAGCTATATACCGGCAAAATATTATAATAGAGGCTTTATTCACAAAAAAGGGAACGGTTTGAAAATGGGTTATTCTATGTTCATTTTTTGTCAAAATATTGTATTTAAATAATTTTTTATTGTAATACTATTCTCAAAACAATTTTATATACATATTCTAATCTAAGTGACACTAAATATCATAAATATTGTCCTATTATACGCTTTTGCAAAATCACGGTTTCGAACGTTTTCGGATGCCTTAAGCTATTCTTTTTCCATAATAGGTCTCACTTCAGTCTTTCATCTTTTAAGGGCATAGATACTCCTCTCATGACTCGCTAGGTGACGTTACGTTCACTGTAATTTTAATTTTTCTCTTTTTTTTCGTTCTACAGTTTTTTGCACCCCATGTATGTGCCTAGCATGTCTAAGCGGAAAAGTGGCCTTTCTAATCGCATTGTGTGATCATTGTGATAGAGTTGTCTCAATTCACTAGAGAAAAATAGCAAGTGACAGAGAGATGGATACGTAAAGTCTTCTCCCTGTAGCATTAAAATAAGAATAATCTACTTCTGAATTACATATTTCAAAAATCCTACTTCACGCTCTGCAAAGAAACCTTAGCTTTATGTAGCAAAATATTATTAATATAGAAGCATTTTTCACCAAAGGAAAATGTTTTGAAATTACGTTATTCTTCCATCCTTTTTTGCCTAAAAATTGTATTTAAATAATGACACTAAATATAAAAAAAAAATATTAATTTATACTCTTTTTCAAAATCACGGTTTCGAACCCACTGTAAGATGCCTTAAAGAATTATTATTTAACTAGAAAAAAAATAATCATATTTTATCAATTTTTTTAGAATTCAAGTATTATTATTAAGAAAAACTCTGAACTTTCTAATTCACAAACAAGAAACAAAACGTAAGCATACCTGATCAAAAATCTTTAGCTGAATTGATATGACGGGCATTTATCTGAGAAAGTGACAAATACTAAGGGGAAATGCACTTCACTATTATTGTCTTGACATAATATATATACTTTCACAGATAAACAAATATTTTTAAACAAAATTACATGACTAATTGGTGTTCTGGAAAAGAAAAGCCCCTCCCCCCTTCTTAATGAAAAAACAATCTATCCACGTGTTTTAGGAGGATGTCAACAAAGGTGAAATATTTCTAACTCATGATTGTTTGTAGCACGGATCTAAAAATCGTTAATGCAATTGACTTTTTAAAGCTTAGGAGTTATTATTTAACCTGACTGTCTTTATTACGGATTCTATAATTCAGTTGGAGAAACAATGGGTGCTATATTTCAATATCAGACAAATATAAGTAATCGTTATCGACAAGAAAAATGTTTTAAACAATAAAACAGTTTTCTACAGAAATAATTATTAAGATGTTTGATAAGTGCATTATTAGCTATACTTCAAGAACTCATGTGATTTTTCACTGGTATTGTACAAAAGAAACAAAATGCACTCTTAGTCAGAGAGTACACATACGGCTTAAAATATTGGAATATAACCAAAAAAGTAATTTGCTGTGTAATAAACTGTATAAATACTTGAAAGAAATATGCAATACTTTTACTAAATAAACGTGTGATATATTGTTCGCGGGTATCTAAATAATTATTTTGGTTTTATTAAAGAAATATTGTGATTATATTTTCTAAAAAACCAAAATATTCACAGAATTTTGAAGACGTTGTGATTTGTGGTTACCCTTGGTAAAATTTATATAAATAATGCTTTGTACAGCTGTCATGCATATAAAAAACTTTTATCTAAGTATTTTTCAGTAAATGGATTTGAGGTAAATTTCTATCCAATTTTCTTTTTCCAAAAAACTATATGTGTAGCATCATCTTCAATTCACAAGTAAAAATATGCTGCTATATTTAAAGCCATTTTAAATGAGTCAACTCTAAACTTTGATGCTATAAGCAAATAATCTGTTTTAATGAAATATATAGTGTTTAAAAGCAGTGGTCCTCAACATTTTTATCACCGTGAACTCGTCACCGTTCCATAATTTTACCGCTGCGGAAGGGGAGATCTTTGAGTGTTTATAAAGGGAGTTTTTTTTAGAGGTATAGAACTTTAAATTGCAATAAAACAACGATGTATTATTCGATTGACATGAATTTTTTTTATTCGAAAGATAATCTTGTGGCATTACATTTTAAATATGATTTCTGGCGTAGGACTGCCACGGCTGGCTCGGTTGTAGTCCAATCTGAACGTCCAATTTTCGATGACTTTTTCCAACATCTGTCGCCGTATATCGGCAATAACACGGCGAATGTTGTCTTCCAAATGGTCAAGCGTTTGTGGCTTATCCGCATAGACCAATGACTTTACATAGCCCCACAGAAAATAGTCTAGCGGTGTTAAATCACAAGATCTTGGAGGCCAATTCACAGGTCCAAAACGTGAAACTAGGCGGTCACCAAACGTGTCTTTGAATGAATCAATTGTGACACGAGCTGTGTGACATGTTGCGCCGTCTTGTTGGAACCACAGCTCCTGGACATCATGATTGTTCAATTCAGGAATGAAAAAGTTAGCAATCATGGCTCTATACCGATCACCATTGACTGTAACGTTGTGGCCTTCATCGTTTTGGAAGAAGTACAGACCAATGATTCCACCAGCCCATAAAGCACACCAAACTGTCAGTTTTTCTGGATGTAACGGTGTTTCGACATACACTTGTGGATTAGCTTCACTCCAAATGCGGCAGTTTTGTTTGTTGACGTAGCCATTCAACCAGAAGTGCTTCATCGCGAAACAAAATTCTCTTATGAAAATTGGGAACAACGGCAATCTCGTTTAGGGCTCATTCGACGAATCTAAAAGCGTTGTTCAGGCGTGAGTCTATTCATGATGAATTACCAAACCAAACTGAGAATAAATCACTTAACAGCTGTTAAATCGGTCGCCATCTTGGAAAGTAATGCCAACTTAAAGTTCTATACCTGGAAAATAACACTCTTTATTTCATATGTTACTATATTTTGAGCATGCGTGGCATTGGTGTGGTTTTAGGTATGCTTGAATTCAATAATACTATACTTTGACGCTAAAGCTACAATGTGACTTTAACCTCTTAAGTGTCAACGGCGTATACAAGCGTATTGCTCAGCCAAAGTGTTAATTACCTCGGAGAGATGTATATATATGTCTTTCCGAAGTACGAACTTTTCTATGCAATGCTATCCATATAATTATCCCGAAGGTTTGGACTGCAACAAAAGGACCGTAACAGTGCTTGCAAAGGATTTACTTATTTCAGAAGATTTACCTATTTTTATTCTTTTTCTCTCCTCCCCTCCAACCAATACATGACATATCCGCGCTTAGTAGGAAAATGGTGGTTTCGGGGAGCAAATCGCGTAACTTGTAATTGGCAGTTAAACATTATTTTTAAAAGTTAATAATAAACCGTACAAATTATCAAGATAAGCGCGTCAGCTTTCATGTATAATTTTATACATGACAAACCCATGGGGTCACTGGTAATTATGAAACTTGCATAAAACTCAATATTGTTAAATTAATTATAAAATGCATTTTATAGTACTGATGCTTTTTTAAGTGAATGTATATGCGTACTACTAAGCTCAGTTGCTGAGGGGTAGTGCATCGCGCTTCCACGCCACTGGTTCGAGGTTCAAACCTCGGGCTGAGCAAGTCGACTCAGCTTTTCATCCCTTCAGTTGATCGATAAAATGAGCACAGTTTTCTTGAGAACTGAATACTGGTAATTTCGCGTCAGACTGGCCACTTGACCGAAACATCACCTAAATTCACGAAAACTTAGATAGGTACAGCACACCCCTCGGCTCTCATTGGCTGTTGCGTTACTGAGTTCAATTCAGTACATGTGTATTTTTTTTAGGTCAGAATGCATTTTGTTTGTGTTTATTTGCAGTAAATTTCTAGTTTCTTTTGTAAATTTATAATATGTTTATTTATTTTTTTTTATTATTTCAGAATTTATTTTGCTATTTTACTTTATGTAAATTGATGATTTTTTTAAATAATCTTTTGTTCTTTGACTTTTCAATATACTCGCGGCCCCCTTGTAGAGTAATCGGGTGCCTGCCCCCCCTTCCCCAAGGGAGCGTGCTCCACAGTTTGAGGAACGTTGACTTACAGTGTTCGAGTTTAACCTTTTTTATGAACCTCCTGTGTAATGTACTTAATAAATGTCAAAATTGCGAATAGATTATGAGAAATTTACATAGTGTACATAAATACTTCAAATCTCTATGTAAATCCTAATTCTTTTTTTTTTCATTAAGAATTACCAGGGGATCGGTATCTATGTACAGTACTTTCTATTTCATTTTCTATAAGATTTCTTAGATAAAAGTAAATTATGCAATGTATTTACATAATTTAAAAGTATATATGTTTTTTAGGTATATTAATACGAATTTTATGCAATACAATGTACCCATCCTATAATTAAAAATGAAATCAGAAAAAATGTTAAAATCTCTTATCACCCTGCTTTTAAAATAGTAAAAATTGAGTGTTAAATCCTTCTCTGAATGCTATACGGTACTCAGCCGGAATTTTATATAAGTTTCCAACCAAGTTCTGAGAAAAAATGTTGATATATTTGCGTTTGCATGCTAAAAATTATTTTGTTCATGTAATGAATATCCAGTTCCTTCATTTTAAATTTTAAGACGTATATATTTTGTACAATATCAAACTTACTTTAAGTTTCGTGAAATTTGATTGAAGATTTTTGTAAGCATTAAAGGAAAAAATAAACAACCGCTTAAAGAACCACCGATTTTTTTCATGAAAATATGTATACAGATAATATTGCATATAACTAGGACATATTTGCGAAAATGATAAATTATTTACAGATTTTTATGATGCATGCATGGCCTTAAAAATACTTCGTTTTTTATTTCATTTGAATAGCTGCAAACTTAAGGTATATGACTACCTTCGGAGCACTTTTTTTGAAATATATATAAATTTTCAACTAAATAAACACTTTTTTATTTGAAATATTGCTTAAAACTAGGAATTCAAGTACAATTTCCGCAAAATTGAAAATAATTTTTGTTATATTGGGAGTTTTGAGTGAAATTTTAGTGAAAAATGGCAGTTGCATTAAAGCTTGTATTGAAAATTCTAATTAATATATTTGAATAATATCTATACAGTACATAAATAACATCATTATCTGTGTTTAGAGCTATCAGATTTGTAATACTTTTGAAAGTTTTTGAAATATGTCAATTTTTATGTAAGAACTCAGGTTTTTACAAAAAACTAATGTTATTTTCTCGCAAAAAGTGCAATAAAATACATAAATATATACACAGAGATTAAATTATAGTCTAAACAGGAGATGAAACTAAATAAAACATTTTCGGAAAATTTTAATTCAATATCTTAAAAATAAA
>BMAU01003368.1:0-227500 GCA_019973935.1 Trichonephila clavipes | reverse complement strand
CCATTCGACTTTATTGTTATTTTCCGCCTCTCACAAAACAATGGAAATTTGAATTAACACAGTTTTAAGAATAATCTCTGTTAAATGTCGCTCTCCATTATCAATAGACTGATGTAATCGATTTCGAAAACTTTGAATCACCTTTTCATGTATATCGACCGGAGATATTGTCCATTCCGCCTCGGATGTAGCTCCTTAGGACTTCCAGGGTCTTTGAGCGATCTTTGTATACCAGGGACTTGAGATAACCCAACAGGAAGTAATCAGGAGGGGATAAATCGGATGAACCCGCAGGTGAGTTAACGTCCCCTCCCCGGGAGATCAGTCATTCGAGAAAGGCTGTTCTTAAGATACCCATGGAAACTATGGAGGGGTCAGCTGTGGCTCCATCTTGTTGTACCCATTCGTTATCAAGATCCCTTTATTGGGAAGCGGTTGAGAAGAATTGTTGGATCATTGTCACATATCAGTCTGAATTGGCATACGAATTCATTAATTAAGTTTCGGGTGATCTAACGGTCTTCAGAGGTCCTTTCCTTTCTTTAGAGACATTCCCCGTTTCTCGGAAGGCATCATTCCACATTAAAACATATTTTCGATCAGGAACTTGACTTGGTGGAGGAATATCGAAGTGATGACGAAAGACACGTTGCACTGCATTCACGAACCACCAATTAGAGAAACATGCATCCCGTTCAAAAGCATGGCTGCTGCCTCGACCACAACATGTTTCAGAGAAGCGGGAACACAAATATCCCACACCTCCCAGAAAAATATTTTCAAGCACTAACTCTGTTTAATTCTGCACCGGCGTTACTTTAAAAAAGGTAGAATAATAGTTTCCTTAAAATTATTCCCTCTTGGGTTAAGAAAAATTTTAAATTCAAAACAATTTTTTAAAATTATTATAAGTCAAAGTGAATTTAAGAATACCATGATCGAAAGAGTAAAATTCAAAACATAAGTCTCTTTGTTTATGGGACTTACAACTGTAAAAATTTCCAATAAAGTTTCGATTTGTTTGTGATCTTATATAATTAATATATTTTAATCATTCTGTAGAAATATAAAAATACTTTTTTCGTTCAAAAACATTTATTTTTTCTGTTTAGTTTAAGTTGGACATAATTTTTGAGATCTCATAATATATGTTTATGTTTAGGTACCATTTTTGAAAAAAGTATACCTTCAATAATAAAATATTTTTTGCACATATATAAAACAATACACAAAATATAGTGAATATATTTTTAGTAAAATATTAAGACAGTTTCTTTAAAAAAATCATAAAATTTTGTAAGTTTAAAAGTTTTTGTTTTTTCCCCTTTTTTAAACATAAAACTGTTTCTTTTTAGACTATGTACTATTTATACTAAAAAGATAGGTTCACTATACGCACAAGTATCTTGTATAAGAGAATAAAATACTTAGGACAACCATATAGTGCAATAGTTTTTTTTAAAAGTATACTTAAAAGCAAAAAATTATGCTTTGAAGAAAAAGTGAAAAAACTTAACATTTTTGTCAATTGCTCTTTTTTTTTTCTTTTTTTTTAATATTCTTAGGTTATTTTACAACGAATATATGTGTTACACATTTTTAGATTCAGAAAAACATGCATTCTTTTCCAGTACTAAAATTGAAACATTGATTTTTTGAATGTGTATGATGTCCAGATTTTCTTAAATACATCACATATTAAAGGCATAAATAAAACTCTTAACCTTTCTGCATATGTAGATTCGTATTTAACTTATAAAAGAATCATTAATATACATCAAATATAACTTTACAATCAATTAAAGAATCCAACTACATTTAGAACGTGGCTTTGAAAAAGAGTATAATAATAATTTTTCTGACATTTAATATCACCTGATATAGAATATACAAATAAAATTGTTTTAAAAATACTATTACAAGAAAAAATTATTTAAATAAAATATTTTGGAGGAAAACATGAAGAAAATAATGACATTTATATATAGTTTAAACATTGTCCTTTTACGGAAAATATTTCTATAATAATAATAATACTTTGCTTATTTTTGCTTATTATACCTATGACTTCTGTACTTAGCGGGAACTATATGATTTTTGAAAAAAATTACTTAGAAGTGGATTTATTCATTATTTAATGTATCAAAATAGATAAGCTTTGCCAAAAAAATCGATAGTTTTTTAAATTGATTGTAACTCTGAAACTAATGTTAATTTTTCAAAATTCCTAGTGCAATTCCTAAGGAGAGGTCGTAGCTACTCGTCTATATAAGCGAAATTGTATTATTATAGAAGCACTTTTCTTAAAAGAAGAATGTTTGGAAAATATGTCATATGTTCTTCACTTTTTGTCAAACAATTGCTTTCAAGTAATTTCTCTTTATAATAATATTCTTAAGACTCTTTTATATGTTTTTCTTATTCAGGTAACGCTAAATATCGAGAAAAACTTATTCATTTACATGCATTTTCAAAATAATGGTTCCGAACGTAGTCGGGTGCCTTAAAAGAGATCCGGTGATTTAAAAAAAAGCGTATTGTTACGAATTTTGTGTAAAATAGTGTAAATAACTTGTATCTGGATGTATATAATGCCTTTATCTTACTCTAAATTAGATTTAATTGACGTTAAAATTGTAATATTCACAAGCAAACGCCGTTTCTTACGTTATAATGGAGATTCAATGGGAACTGGGGGATTCTTGGCGATAGAGTCAAGTTGGAGTCATATTTGTCGACTTTGGCGACCAATTTGGTGACCATTTTGGCTACTTGGGGATCATATTGGCGACCATTTTTGGCGAGTTTGGAATCCACTGGATTCTTCTAGAAATTAGTAGAGAAATACCCTAATTTCAAGATATATGACGCAAGAGGGTTTTTTTCTCGAATTATCCGCAAGGGATATAAATAGAGAGATGGTCGCCAAAAGTCAGTCAGTCTGATTTTAACTAGATATTAGTTAGTATTGCGTTTAGTGATTACTTCGGCTGTTGAGCGAGTGATTGCTTGTGAATAATCGTTTATATTCGTGAATTTTAAACACCGATAATTTTGTCTGAGTTCTTGTGAAGGTGTGAAGACCTTCTGAGATTTATTTTGTGAATAATGCTGCTGAATCTTGTATTTAAAGGATTGAATTTTTGACAATAAATTTTCATCGCTCTTAAAAAACTGGCTTGTTCTTGTCCGACTGGCATAACATACTCGAACTCCGGATCAACGTAACAGTATAAATGTTTAATTATTATATTAAGCATTACCACTTGGCTTAGAATACATGTATGAAAATGTTTTAAGAATATTATTAGAATAAAAATTATTTAAGTACAATATTTTGGCAAAAAAGGAGCTTTGTGAACTACCTATTTTCAAAACATTCTCCTTTTACGAAAAAACAGATTTTATAATAATAATGTTTTGCTTATATAAAGCTAAGATTTCTCCAGAAAGAAAGCCTGGAAAGAATTTATGAAAAATACGCATCATTTTTAGAGTTACTGCCATTTTAAATAATTATCGGTAATTATTTTTTTAAATTTCTCCTCTCTTTCAGTACATTAAAATATGGATAAATTCACTTTTAAGTTGCATAGTTCAAAAATCCTAGTTCAGGCTCTATACAGAGGCGTGAGCTTTATATGTGCTAATGTTTTGAAAAAGGTTGTTCTATGTTCATTTTTTGCCAAAATATACAGTCGGACCTCTGTATTACGAAGTAGCTAAATCCCGTCAAAAAGTTCGTTATATGAAACATTTATATTATATAAAGGTTCATCTATTAATATACTTTATAAACCACATGTGAAATAAATATCTTAAATTCATAAACACTATATATTTTAAAAAATAATTGTTTACACCTTTTTTCTATTAATATATATTTATTTCATAAATCTAAACCATTAAAAAGAAAGAAAGAAAAACTGCAATGAAAACAAGAAAAAAGAATGTCGAAGAATACACTGTATTTTCAATTATAGGAAAATAATTTTATACTAAAATTAACGAATTTTAAAGATTTATTTAATTTAAAGCATACAAGTAATATTAAACATAAATTGTTTCATAACTAGAACACGGGATGCAGGGGCAACTCCACTGAGGATGAAACGGAATATCGAAGACGTTTCTAGTGAACTGGACAATGTGGGTTACAGGTTGCACTTCTTGGATGAAACTTCCGGAACTGTATTGCTCACTGCGAATAAGGATTTTATAACCAGTTCAAGATTTATGACCACCATAAAATGTGTTAAAGACAAAATAACTTGAAATGTCCAGAAATACTTAAAAAATAGAGAGAATAAAATTGAACCACAAAAGAAAAAGTTCATTACGTAGAAAATGATTTTCGCTATATAGAGATTATTTTACGAAGAAAGTCGTGAAATGTTCTTGTTTCCAGGAAAAGTTCACTATATAAAAAAATTCGCAATATAGAAGTTCGACTGTATTTCATTTAAATAATTTTTTACTGTAATAATATTAGAAAATTTTTATGCATGTATTCTAATCTAAGTGACACTAAATATGATAATAATTATTCATTTATACGCTTTTGCAAAATAACAATTCCGAAAGTAGTCGTATACCTTAAAGAAGCAAAAAAAAAAAAACCCATCTCATTTACGAAGGAATAAACTCCCTTGTCTCCTACTCTGACAGGATTCCAATGGACAGTTCCATTGTGGTCCAATTAGCCTCTTAATAATCCTGACTTCTATTCCGACTACTTAATCCCCCTATGAAACATGATATCCAATTTATTCAGGGGCAATCTAGTCTTCAGGTGGGAGAGAAGGAGATATCGGAAGTTAAAGGTTCCCTGACAATTTATCACATCGACATTTAACTTCATTGATGTACTGGTTAAGATATATCCTTGGATATGATTACTAAAAGGATGAGTTTCTCTGTTAAATCATTTCTGCCATTGCTCAATTCTGTAATGGAGAGTAAGTATTCTTAAAGACTACAAGTTCATTTGATGTGTGAAGGGGAACGGTGACTCATTCACTTGTAACGATATTTCCGAAAGTATTAGACATGAGGATTTGAAATCTGGTAAGCATGTTTCTTTTAATCAATTCCTACTATTAGTTCACAATCTCCCTATGTATATATATATATAACTTGATCAAATTTCAATCATTAATAAAATATTTTCTATTAATCCATTCAAGTTCAAAAATAATTTTTTTAAAACTTCTGTTAGATGACACTTGATGTTAATAGTTTTTCAAATATTAATTCATTAGTTAAATTTAAATTATGAATAAATAGTAACAAACACAAAATTAATAGTCCAAAATCATACGTAGAAAGAAAAATTGCTCCTTGTGTTTCTGTAGCGTAATAGATAGCGTGTTGAACTTCTAATTCAATGGTCAAAGGTTTGATTTTTTACCTGCGATGGCCTAATTTCTGGGAACGTGATTTATGAATAAATAAATAGTAAAAAAAAAACAAAAACAACAATATGACACCATATGTAGAAAGGAAAAGTGCCTACGAATATTTTGCCACTTAATATTGGGATTCTGTCATATGTATATACATTTGTATATATACACTCAGGAACTTTGAAAATAGCGACCCAAGAAGGAAGCTAAGTACAATCACGAAACTTTCCAAATAAGTACATCGTAATATGATATACAAATGATCCAAGTTTTGAGCCAATAAGCATGTTCATACACGCCGAGGTAGCGCTACAATCAGGAAGAGGGTGCTATATAAGCCAGCGCAAATTCGAAGATTCATAAACGTGACGATTACCCGCCGATTGTAGGAAGACTTTGGTAAGCGAAACATGCCAGGTAAACGTGCTAGAAGACATTTATCACATTTAAGCGAGTTTGAGAGAGAGGCCTGATCATCGGGATGAAATCTGCAGGCTGGTCAACGCACCGTGTTGATGGCCAGGTGGATCGTTCAGAGGGTGCCGTTAGAAATTGTTGGGAGCAGTGGACACGAAAAGGTACCCACGCGCGGAAAACCGGGTCTGGAGCGACCAGGAAGACCACGAGGAGAGAAGATCGAAGGTTCGTGTGGCAAGCACTTGTGGACCCCACAGTGACTGTTCAACGATACGAGCAGACGTAGGCGTAGCAATTGTTCCACAAACAATTTCCAGTCACCTTGCAGAAGCAAATCTTAAATCCAAGCGCCCTTTCCATGCACTCTCTTCAACACCGGAACATCGGCAACTGCGTCTACAGTGGTGCCAAGCCAGATCAATGTGGAATGTCACAGATTGGCAAACGGTTATGTTTAGTGATGATCCCGGTTTTTTTGGGGACAGATGATAACCGTGTACGGGTGTGGAGGCGACCTGGTGAGCGGTACAATTCCCCCCACACTGTACTACGTCACACTGTCCGCAAAGCTAGTGTAATGGTCTGGGGGGCCATAGCCTATGATAGCCGGTCCTTTTTAATTGTGATGCGTGGAACTTTAACGGGCCAACGTTACGTTAATGATATTCTTCGACCCCATGTAGGACCTTTCCTAAATGGTCTCCCAGGAGCAATTTTCCTGCAAGATAATGCTCGTTCACATATAGCATGAGTTGCTCAAGACTTCCTACGTCATTTTCATACTCTTCAATGACCGCCCCGCTCCCCCGATTTGTCCCCTGTAGAGCCCGTGTGGGATCAGTTAAAACGGCAGATGCCATCGTGTCACTCTCTGTACATGATTTAGAGTTGGCTGTTCAAGATTTGTGGGCCCATCTGCCTCTGGACAACATAAAGTGTATAATCAACTCAATGCCGGACCGTGTGGTGGCATGTATTGCCGCTGGAGGTGGTTCAACGCGATATTGAAGTTGCCCAGTATTTGTGTCGTTGCACACCCTGTATTCGTTTAATTGTCTTGCTTTTGAGATCAAGTGAATCTCTCATCTGTGTCATTATGTGTATTAAATTTCAATTCAATCAGATGCTTTCTTCTTGGATCACTATTTTCAATGTTTCTGAGTGTATATTTACATATGTATATATATACATATGTATATACAGATTTATATTAATTGTTATTATTTAATAAAGAGTAACTAAAATAAAAAATTTCTTTGTTAACCTAAGTAGGACATGACTTTCACAATTTTTTTATATCACTCGTTGAGAAGAGACCACTAAGAAAGGGCAAAAATCGCTTCTAGAAGGGGTATGGGGCGTTCTATACAAGCATTCCTGCTTTTGAGTTATTACACCCACAGACTAGAAATTGGAAAAACAAGTGTATTTTGTTGGATAGAGTTCCGTTGAGCAAGGGTTTTAAAAGAAATCGATTCGCCAATGAAGTGTGCGGTAATTACGAGGGTGTTAAATATTTTTAAAATATCTCACTTTTAAACAGTTAGACTTACAGACTTGAATCCTGCCAAACATTGATCTTCTGTTGAGCAGATATCCACTAAGAATAATTTTTTGCTGAAATGGACTACATGATGAGATAATTCAAGAAAAAACCCTGATCTCAATCAAAAGGCTTACAAATATGAAATTTGTTAAACATGTTTGTTTTCCTGAGTAAATGGAATGGATTTTGCGCAAATTGCCTACCAAGAGTTTTGTAGCAGTTACGGAGGCGTTATAGGATTAAATAAAATCTGACTCTTACGGATTTAAAACATGGCAAACATGTTTTTTTTTCTTTTCAGTTTAGATCTCATAAAAACGGGATCAGCATAAATAAATTTTTGAGGATGTGGTCTCAGTGAAATTATAGTTAAAGTATTCAGTGTTTTCAACTATTTGACTAATAGACTTGAGAATCGTAAAACATGTGACTTTTGTTGAGCAGAAAACCACTCAAAAAGTATTTTGAAGACATCGACTCACACAAGGGGTTTAGTGAGGATTTTAGGGAGGCGTTTTAGGTAAAAGTTCCCATTTTCAACCATAGACTAGAAAAAATAATGTTTCTTTTGTTAAATAAATGTCCACAAAAAAATCTTCGTGTAAGACAGACAGACTCTACAGACTCAGAGTTTAACAAGCATGTTACTTTTGTTAAGTGAAGGTACGTTAAAAAAATAGGGTTTGAATAAATCGATAAATATATTTGAATGACAAATATATTTCTGTTTTAAAAATTAAAATCATGTCCCTTTTAGAGATATCATAAGGTTTTTTTGACGGCTATAAGAATATTTTTCAACACAATCGAAAGCTTAATACATGAATTCAGATACCAATTACCTAAAAAGAAAGAATAGTGTTGCAATGCCATTAAATTCTCAACGAGGTTAGAGAGTAACGGCTAGTGTAAACATAAACGATATCTCATTTGGCAAAGTACAAGAATTTTCTGAAATTCCTTGAAAACTTGATAATGCTATGATGAAGTTTGGATGAAGAAGAAAGTTTCGTAAACAAATGATCCTTTTGTTGATAAAGTGAAGTGCATTTGCAAGAACTTCGTCCTACTACAAAATATTGTATGAACATTTTCTTCCAATTTCCAAATTATGTTTCAAAATTCCCTCCAGCAACTATTTTTGCTTTTCTGGTAATAGAAATTACACATATTTCAGTCAAATAGAGGGCTAATTTATTTTAAACCTTTTCGATGTTCCTAAAAGAAATATCAAGAACCCAAGCACTGAAATTGATTTTGTTATCCATTACTTCATTGAAAAAATAAGAGATACCGTGGACCTCTATTTAAGGAAGTGGCTAAGCCCCCCAAATAAGTTTGTTTTATGTAAAATTCGT
The DNA here is from genome assembly GCA_019973935.1 of Trichonephila clavipes. Taxonomy (NCBI): domain Eukaryota; kingdom Metazoa; phylum Arthropoda; class Arachnida; order Araneae; family Nephilidae; genus Trichonephila; species Trichonephila clavipes. The sequence goes on along the minus strand of BMAU01003368.1, from coordinate 218,774 downwards.
TACATAGAGGTTTATTTTTCAATATATTTTATAAACTACATAACACAAATTTTAAATTCATAAGCACTATATGTTAAAAAAGTAATTATTCACACATTGTTTGTAAATTATAAAATACGTATTTATTTTATATACCTTACAAATAAAAAAAATGAAAAACAGCAAGCAAGACAGGAAAAAATTAATGCCGAGGAATGTACTTTATTTTGGCAGTTAAGAAAATGATTTTTTAATAAAATTAATGAATTTTAAGGACATTTTCTAATTTAACCAGCTCAAGAATTATGACCACCATAAAATGCGCTTAAATTAGAATAACTTAAAATGTGTAGAAATGCTTTAAAAATAGAAAGTAAAAAAAGTAAGTCATAAGAGAAAAGTTTGTTGTTTAGAAAATACACTTCGCTATTGGGAGGTTATTTTGAGAAGAACATAGTGAAATGTTCTTGGTACCAGGAAAAATTCCACAATATAAAAAATTCGCAATACTGAGATTTGACTCAGTATTGCGAACTCGTATTGTTTTGTTTTGTATTATATGTATTGCTTCGTTATCATGTTTTATTATAAACATCATTTATATACGAAAAAGAACAAAGTTTAACTTGGTATGCAAAGTAATCAACAAAACCCAATAGGATATAACAAACCTGGGAAACTAGCGGCCAGCAAAGAGTGTGTTTTTTTCTTATGACCCGCAAAGACAGTCAGAAAATTCGCTTTGAATCGAGATTTCTTTCCAGTGCGTGATCCAAGATTCGACTTCTGTTTTTCAGTATTAGGAAAACATAACTCCTTTATTCCTTTATTAGGGGAAAAATTAACTGAAAGTGTTTCCCCTAAGAGATCATCTCCAGAGTTTGAAGGGTGAAGTCTCAAAGAGATTTCAAGATTGTTGTGGTGGTGTTGGGACTAGTGAAACTAGACCAGAACCATGAGCCCGTAAATTTGTACATTGTCTAGGAACAGCAAAGAGAGACCGTTGCCTCCTTACAGGAAACCCCCAGATATTGCAGAATGTGCTGAGGAGAAAAAGGACTAATGTTACATTTGTTGAAAATTAGGAAGCTTCTTTTGCATCCTTCAAAATTCATGCACTTCAGGTGACCAGTAAAAAATCACGAGAATGCCGTCTTATATGATCTGGAACCCTTAAATGATATGACGGATCCAGGGTGTCTTTGTAAGTATCATGGGTGTACGAGAGGGATTACCCAGGTTCTACACGTTAATTCTTTAGTCCTGAAGTAGATCTCAGTCGACGTAAGGACCATGTGGTCTTCTGGATCTACAGGATTGCTGGTAGCCGCCTTTGCAATGTCATCCGCTACTTCGTTCCGGGCAGGCCTACATAAGAAGGGAGGGACCCACTGTAGATGGATAGGGTGCCGATCTGAAAGCTGTTGAAAAAGGTGTAGAATACTACTGCTGGTACTGTCGCCGATAGATGGCCAATTCGATAAATGTTGTAAGGAGGATTGGCCGGCTGTCAAGCTCTAAATTTTAGAAAAATCCTTGGTATCTTATGTTACCTTTCAAGGTTGAAAGAAATTGAGTCTAAATTCAATTTGTTTTGTTAACTTATTGCTGAATATATTGATCCAGCGTCTGAGGAGCTACCGCTTGAGCTTACTGACTTACTTAATTCATAGTGTGAGGATCATGTTTAATGCTACGGCATTTATATTTACAAATCTTTGCCAACTTTCAAATACCCGTGTAGGAAGAAATTTGCTGAGAAATTATTCTTTATATTTTAGTCAACATATATTTGTGAGCAAATTTTTTCTTGCATGAAGATCAACAAGAGTGTTGTTATACTTGAGCAGTAACAACAAATGAAGGCCTATGAAATTCATCAAGGCAAGGGGCTAGTTGTACGCCTATCGTTATCCGTAGCTTGGAGCATCATTTAGGTGACAATTTTGCTTGGCTCCCCCTCAATTTTGAGGAAAAACACCCTTGGTGGTGATTAGAGAGAGACCACCCACCTTTCTTCTCTTACCACCAACCTCACGGGAGGACTTGCAGTTGGATGGCTATTTAGAGTTACGATGGATTTTTCCTATACCTATTTGAAGGAATTGATGGATCGCGACGAAAAGACTACATAAACTGACGTAGTTGCTTGTCTACATGCTGCTAATAGTTCGGTGGACACCGCATTGTTGAGCACAAATATATTCTATAGCGAGCTTAAGCCTGCCTCGACATGCACGGAGGACAATTTGACCATCCGACTCTAAAAATACAGTTGGACCTCTATATATTGAAGTCGCTAAATCCCTTAAAAAAGTTCGTTATACGGAAAATTCGTTATAAATAGGTTCATCTTTTAGTATACTTTTTAAACCACATAAAACAAATTTTAAATTCATACACACTATATATTAAAAAAGTAATAATTCACACGTTTTTTAAAAAATTAATATATATTTTACATATCTTACCCAACAAAAAAGGAAGAAAGAACTGCAAGGAAACCAAGATAAAGAATATCAAGGAATTCAGTGTATTTTCAATAATTTTATACTAAAATTAATGAATTTTAAGGACATTTTATAGCTCAAAGCATTCAAGTAATATTAATGTTACACTTATTGGTAAACTAACCCAAATTTTGGCAAAGCAAGCAGTGAAATTTTTGTGTCGAGAAGGCATGAAGACGAAAGCAGTTTCTTAAAATTAGCTTTTAATAATCAATGATAAAGTCAATGTGCTCGTTACTGGAGCGTTCAAAAAACAATAAGTTCAAAAATCAACATTACCAGACATCCGATTCGAACCGTCTTCTTACAGTCTAATATTGTAAAATGAATTTATAATCTGAAAATGGTGATGCAACATACAGTTGCATTGCCAACTAGCCGCTCTCTCCCTCTAAGAGTTAAAACACTCACACACTTCTTATATTTCTTTTTCTCCTTCCCTCCTGAAAAACTAACATGAGCCGAGTTTAAATAGTCGCTCGATTTGCATTGCAGTTTCTGCCAACCACAAATCACGAAACTTGCAAAAAGATCGGGTTCGAATCGGTGTGTTTACTTTCATTGAAATCATGGAACGGGATTGGAAAAACAACACAAGGAGATCATAAAAATTTGGATCCGAAAAATATTTCGAATGGTTTTACTTTTTAAATGTCTAACAATTAAGCATACATTATTTTATAATTAGAACACGGAGATACGGGACAATTCCACTGAGGGTGAAAAAGGATATTGAAAATGTTTCTACTGAACTGGGCAATGGCGGTTAAAGGCTGCTCTTCTTGGATGGAACGTCCAGAACTCCAATGCTCTCGGCGAGTTAGGATCTAATAAACCAGCTCAAGATTTATGACCACCATAAAATGCGTTAAGTATATAATAACTTTAATTTTTTTCAGATTTTTAAAAAAATGGAGAACAAAAATTGAATCACAAAAGAAAAAGTTCGTTATACAGAAAATGCTCTTTGCTATAGAGAGGTTATTTTACGAAGAAAATTCATGAAATTTCCAAGGTTCCAGGAAAAAGTTAACTATATAGAAAAATTCGTAATATGGAGATTCCTTATATAGAGGTTTGACTGTATTTTCAAAAACTGCTTTTGATGTCCCCAATACGGCTGTGATGTTATACCTTATTTTCGTATTTTTCTCGTAAGCTATGGATCATACAGGTACAGTTCTCTTGGTATTTTACAACTACATTCAACAGGAATCTGTTCGGAGTTGGGGTGCTTTTTATAATTACTACCCGTTTAACTGCATATAAATATAATTGTATAAAAATATAAAAACACATACAATGCGTACGCTTCAAAACATAACGGTTATTTTCTTAAGAGATTTGCATCTACTTATGCATAGCATTTAACCAAAAAAAGAACGTTATTGATCAACATAAACCCCAATACGATTGGGAAAACTCATGTGTCTAGTAAAATATAAATTAAGAATTCTTTTAAGTGGAATGGAAGGAAGGAAACTTTTAATGCCAGATACATTTCCCATTTAAAACGAAGTATTTAACAAATACTTTTACACTAATCAGTTTTAATAAGATAAAAGTTAATGCCATTGTTACATCAAAAATGAAACACTAATAACCTTTCCCTACATATCGCGTTGAAGCACAAAGTATTTATTAATCCCAGAATAATAATCGCTTTTAAGTTTCGTAACAAATTTGAAGAATTATTTGATAGAATTTTAAAACTATTCTTATTCAACATACTTATTCATTTTTAGAAAATGGGTGATGTGAAACAAGAGTACAATTTAGATATTTTTTTTCTTTTTTTTTACGTTGAATTTACTTAAAACATTTAAGCATTATGAAAGGCTTCAAATTAGTTCTTTTCTGGAAAAGTCCCGGATGAGAGATTAAATAAAGTACTGCATGATAAATACCAAGATGTCTCAAAAGAGACTTTTTTTTCTCAAATCTTATCTTTCAATTTTTTTAAATATTAATGCTTATGTGATGATGGCTTAAGCAAGCTGTAACATTTTCCCCAGATGTGGGGCGCATAATAATAAACAACTGTTAAGTCATATTAAAAAATAAAGCTATTCTTAAAAGTTTCAGTAATTCTCATCGCAACTGGAAAATATTGATATTAACAATTTATGGTTGAAAGGGAATTAAATCACAATGATAATAAAGTAATTTAAATTTAATTAAAATTGTTATTTTTAAGTTGCAAAATATATATTTTTCCTATCGAATGCCATTTCTTCTGTACTTTATTTCACATCATGATATTAGCAAAAAGTTAAGATTCTGACGAAAACGATTTAAAACTTTCTTGGTGAAGAAGACTTTAAATAATGATACAAACATTGATAATAAAAATTGAAATACGAGCTAGAATATTTAATGATATTATTAAGGGATTGATTTTCTTTCAAATGCAAAAATAAACGAAGCAAATAACAAGCAGGGATTTTAGAAATTAATCGTAATTTATTCTAGAACTCTATACTAACTATAATTGATTTCCTTCTGACAGGAAATAATAAAGGTTTGTTGTTGTTTCTTATCCCACTTGATCGACAGAAACATCTAGATCAGGTCGATTAACCTGTGCGTTTTTAAACAATTGTGAACTGTAGCAGGACTTGAAAGCTGCTGACTCATATGGTAATAAATACAAGCCAGGGTGTGGACAGGAGGGTAAACTTTAAGACCCGCCACATGCTGTTGAGCTCGAGTGCGTCCAATGCGAAGCCAGGCGAGAATAATTTCATCTCGCCTACTACTTGTCCAATTAAAGCAGTACCGCGACGGTTTCCTTCACACCACCCAAGTGGAACTGATATCCTGTTTGATCCGGGTAACAATTTCTGAAAAAGTAAGGCGGCCACCATGTGTAGAATCTTTATGGTTGCCCTCATTTACCAAACCAACTGCAATTTAATTCTCGCAGATATTCATGTGCGATGGTACCTACTGAAAAAAAGATTTTAACATCGGTACTCAATCTATTTAAAAGCTGAATAATACTCGTTGTCGTTCCGTCACCATGCCTCCACCATTCAGATAGATGCTAAAAAGAGCTTCAACTATCACTCAAAATTCAAATATCTATATTGATATTCTTAGTAAAGAGAGTGTCATTTCAGATGTTTAGACTTTGAGAACAGATTCAAATTCACACATGTACTGAACATAATAATTCAAACCCATAGAATACATTCAAAATCACGCATGTACAGAACACAATAATTCAAACATATAGTCACAATTTCGCGTAAGACAAATGAAATGCACAGCTACTGCCACATGTTTGGTTGCAATCAGCTCATATCAATTGTGAAGCCATTCTAGAAACTTCAGAATTTTCTTGAAAAAATCATCATAAGTCCTGGACTTTTCTCTGTATAAGTATCTATTTTTATCTCCAAATTTCACTACTTCGCAATATTTAGCAAAAACAAAATCATCATCAAATATGGTTCCAAAGTTCTCCTATTTACCCGGCTATACCAAAAGATACCTACCTAAAAGATTTCTTGGCCTACAAATATGATATATCAAGCCACAATACCCTTTAGGCAAAGAAGCTCACATAATGCGGAATTTCTGTTTAAAAATATAACTTTTTCTATTCTATATTTTTCAAACATACCATCCAATAAAAAGATTTTCCTTTAAAACACGTAAATGGGAGGAAATTATGTTCTTTTCAAAGAATATTTCATTTTAAACATACCTTTAAAAATCTTGTTGAATCTCAAAATATTTTAAGCATTTCAATTTACATAAGATCCCCAAAATTAAAATTTCTAATACATACATCTAATTAATCATGACATATATTTCAATTGGAAAAAAAATCATATTAACGAATTATTTAAGTCTATATATTAGCGTATGTAATTATCAAATATGTGTCACTAAGTTCAAAACCGAAAAGTATTATAAACATTGTGGTTTTTTCCAACTAACAAAAAGAATTTTCTTTGCAGAAATACATTTTATGAAAGAAAATGTATTTTCTTTTTAAGTAAAATAAGGTATCCGACTACGTGTTCGGAACCAAGATTTTGCAAAGCGCATAAATGAATAATTTTCATAATACTTAGTTACACTTAGAATATAAGTATGAAATTGTTTTAAGGACATTTTGACAAAAAAATTTATTTAAATACAATCTTTTGGCAAAAAATTAAGTTAAAATAATCTTTTTTTCCTAATGTTCTCCTTTCGTGAAAAATGCTTCTATTATAATAATATTTTGCCTGTATATAGCACAGACCTCTCTACAGAGGCTCAACTAGAATTTTTGAAATATATAACTTGGAAGTAGGTTTATTCATATTTTACGACAACAGAGGGAAACTATTTTAAGAAAAAAACGCCAATAATTATTTCAATTGGTGGTAACTCTGAAAATAATGCGAATGTTTCAAAAATTCTAGTTGAGCCTCTGTAGAGAGATCTTAGCTATATACAGGCAACATATTATTATAATAGAAGCATTTTTCAGAAAAGCGAGCATTTGGAAAAAAAAATTATTCTAAGTTCATTTTTTGTAAAATATTGAATTTAAATAATTTTTTTTGTCAAAATCTCCTTAAAATAATTTTATGCATGTATTGTAATCTGAGTGACACTAAATATCATGAAAATTATCCATTTATGTGCTTTTTTAAAATCACAGTTCCGAACGTAGTCGGATACCTTAAATGTTTCGTAGATTATAATTATTTGCTCAAAGTAATGCAATACACGGCATCTTAACCCCTTAACTGGTTTGTGCATACACTGTACGGGCTCTCAAAAACTAGAAACAACCAGTTTACCCGTACGTGGCTCGGATATTGATATTTTTTTTCTTTTATCTTTGATTTGTCCATATTTTTAATTCTTTGTGGTGATTATCAGTGCTAGCGTTTTTCAGAGATGTAGTTCGTCCACGGAATTGAAATATTTCTCACCTGGAATTATCTTTGTGGTGAAGTAGGGAGTTTTTTGAAGGCAGACATTTAGATTTTTTTAAATATTCGATAAAAAACAGGTTTTATGGGCAATTTGTTACTTGATAAGAAATGAAAAGGGAAAGACAATCCAAATAATCCGATATTATCTCTGTCCTCATTACAATGTAAGACTGTATTACACCCTGCTTCAAATTGTGAGCATAGATATGACATGTTTCAAGCCAGAATCGGACTTAATTTTTAAAAAGGAACTTTATTCAATGAATTCTCGACATCATCTGACACTAAGAGGCAGAGAGAAAAAAAAGAACACCAATGTAAAATCTAAGTGATTTTATGAATGTGCTTGAAAGTTAATGCTGACATATAGGGCTATTAAACATAATGATCTGGAATCAGAAATGTTTAGTGGTTAGGTCATATGTTTTGTAGAAAAAATTGGGAGATTAATTTAATACATGAAGGTGTGCTGGAAAATAAGAAATTAAGTGTTATATATATAAGTAATTCAATTTTAAATCTAATTTAAATATTCTTTCATATATATATGTACACACTTATAAAATTCTCAAACGCTTGAAAAAGAAGTACAATAATGCTTTTTTTATTTTGGTAAGTATAAGAAAAATTCCCTTACGATACATGAAACATTATTCATAGCATGTAAAGTGTACTTATAAAGGGTATTTTTTTAGAGGTGTAGAACTTTAAATTGCAATAAAACAACGATGTATTATTCGAATGACATGAATTTTTTTTTGAAAGATAATCTTGTGGCATTACATTTTAAATATGATTTCTGGCATAGGACTGCCAAGGCTGGCTCGGATGTAATCCAATCTGGACGTCGAATTTTCGATGACTTTTTCCAACATTTGTAGCCGTATATCGGCAATAACACGGCGAATGTTATCTTCCAAATGGTCAAGTGTTTGTGGCTTATCCGCATAGACCAATGACTTTACATAGCCCCACGGAAAATAGTCTAGCGGTGTTAAATCACAAGATCTTGGAGGCCAATTCACAGGTCCAAAACGTGAAATTAGGAGGTCATCAAACGTGTCTTTCAATAAATCGATTGTGGCACGAGCTGTGTGACATGTTGCGCCGACTTGTTGGAACCACAGCTCCTGGACATCATGATTGTTCAATTCAGGAATGAAAAAGTTAGTAATCATGGCTCTATACCGATCACCATTGACTGTAACGTTGTGGCCTTCATCTTTTTTGAAGAAGTACGGACCAATGATTCCACCAGCCCATAAAGCGCACCAAACAGTCAGTTTTTCTGGATGTAATGGTGTTTCGACATACACTTGTGAATTAGCTTCACTCCAAATGCGGCAGTTTTGTTTGTTGACGTAGCAATCAACCAGAAGTGTGCTTCATCGCTAAACAAAATTCGCTTATGAAAATCGGAAACAACGGCAATCTCGTTTTGGGCCCATTCGACGAATCTTCGCCTTGCTTGATCATATTTAAAATGTAATGCCACAAGATTATCTTTCGAATAAAAGAAAATTCATGTCAATCGAATAATACATCGTTGTTTTATTGCAATTTAAAGTTCTATACCTCTAAAAAAACACCCTACAAAAAATGAACTTTTAGGGAAATGTATTCCCCAGTTATATGAAATAAAAAATAGTGTGAAAACTTTAAAATTGAAAATTAAAATAAAAATCTTCCATTTTTGCATTCCATTAAGTTTTATGCTTAGTTATTTGCAATAAACAAATGTGCCTGTTTTTGGAACATATTAGGAAAACAACCAATTGTAAAGATTTTTAGAACATTTTAGAATTTAACGAACGGGCTCTAACTAAATTAGAAACACATGCATTTTAAACTATTTCTTAAGAAACTCCGTAAAAATAGTCCTCACTTGGGTATTGAAGAAATCAAAATCAAAGATATTTAATTAAAAAGATGTAGAGCCCAGTTCATTGTTGGAAAATTATTTCCATAACGCAAAATTTTAGAAAAGATGAGAACTTTCAGAGTAAAATTAACAATGTTTCTTAAATGTGATTCCCAATATGAACGAGAAATATTCAAATGTGTTTTGAATTAGCAGAGTAAACGTTATGTAAATGCTGTTAATATGTATTAGAAATATTATTTTACCATTATTGATGAAACTAGGCGCAAATGATTGTATATGAAGGCTAATGGTGAATTATTTCCCTCAGATGACAGCATAGTTCCCGAACTGTAGTATAAGTCAACGTAAATTATACTTATGTCTCGTATTTAAACAATATTTGTGAGTGTGTAACAAATTTATTTAAATTGACATGTAAAAGATTCTTATTTTAAATGCAGATTATAAATCAGTGCAATGTAGATACACGGATATTTACCAAGATTTGTTCATGTGTAATAAAAGAACCATAATTTAACAAAATTTAATGTGAGTAATATATGCAGCAATAAAAAATGTACTATTATTGTTACAAGTCTTTCAATAAATATATAAGGAAGAAAGTTGCCCATCCGGGGTACTGTGGTTTGCGACGCTGACTGCTTTTCCGTTGGGCCTGGGTTAGAATCCGGGAGAAGACATGGATGTATGTAAATGTATAGTGCCGTCGCTGTATGGAGATACTCTGATAGCCGTCGAGTCGTAAGTCCTCTCGTGAGGCTGGTGTAAGGAGAAGAGAGGTGGGAGGTCTCTGATCACTCTCAGTGTGCTCTCCTGCAAAACTGGGATGGGAAATGGGCCAAATGGTACTGTCACCACTGTGGATCTCAAAGCTACGTATAACGATAGGCGTAACTTAGCTCTTTGCCATGATGAATTTAGTGATCCTCAATCCGGTGGCATTAGTAACAACAACATAAGGAAGAAAAATCAGCATAAATCTACATAGAAGAAAAGTGACTCAATCACAATCACAAGATTTCGGGAATTATTAGACCTAAGGAATTGAAATTTAGCAGGCATTATCCTTTTGTTAAGTAGAAAATGGTAAAAATAGATTATCCGAAATTGGCTTTCAAGGTAGGGGTGCACAGGTGATAAAGGCGAAAAATTATTATTTTTTAACTATTAGACCTTCAGAATGTAAATTTGGCAAGCATGTTTCTTTTGTTGATTAGATATCTGCTAAGAACGGGTTTTACCAAAATGGATTCCCAAGAGATGGGCTTAAAGGGGGCGCAAAAGGTAAATTTTTTCCGTTTTAAAAATTAAAGCCGTGTTCTCATGAGGTGAATTCATAAAGAATGTTTTGTGTGGGTGTGACTCTAATTTGATGGCTAAATACTAATACTTATAAATCAATAACTTGAATACAGTATATAGCCGTACAGCATCATGCAATACCTATTAAAGTAGGTGAGTAACGGCTAAAACAGCATAATTGCAATTTTAATTTTTTTTATTTATTTATTAATTTTTTAAGGAAGTTATAAATTAGTAATATTTTGAAATTATATTTTCAAAAAAGAAATTTTTAGTTAAACAATAAGGGTTGAATAAAGGAAATTAAAAGTCATATTATAAATTATTATTGTAATTAGAAAAAATTTACACTCATGTCCCTAAATTAAGGATAATGAAGTTCAGGCAAAGAAAGAGACAAAAGCAAAACAAATTTGACTTATTTGTAAAGTCTATTTATTAAACAAAGGGTAAAGATTAAAAAAAGATGCTATATGTTTGACATAATTAATAAAAATTACGATTTTTACTCCCTGGAGCAAATTTCAAAAAAGAACCTATTGACAAGAAACAGTATAACATGGTTAGTATGATGGTTAATGCGGAGTATGTCTCACGGACAATGCAATATAGGCCTTACAACACCTAGGCATGCTGAGTGTCAAATTATCAATCTGATCTTGGGGAATATTACACCACTCATCAAGAAATGCCCTCTGAAGTTCCGGTAGACACGTGGGAGGGGGTTGACGGGTGGCAATTCGTCGGCCAAGCATATCCCACACATGCTCGATTGGATTCAAGTCCGGTGAGTATGCTAGCCAATCCATACGGGTGATATCCTCCGATTGAAGGCATTCGTCTACAATGTTTGCACGGTGAGGATGGGCGTTGTCCTCCATAAACAGAAATTCAGCACCCATGGTGCCCCGAAACAAACGTACATGTTGTTTCAGAATAATGTCCCGATAGATGTGGCCTGTCATCATTACACTCTGAACATGCAGGTCAGTTCTGGAACCAAGAATAATTCCTCCCCAAACGAGCTATCCTGCACCATCGTAACGGTGTCGTTCAATGGTGTTCTCTTGGTGGTAACGGGTACCTGGCGCTCTCCATATTAAAGTCCGGCGATAATCAGACTGCAAACTAAATATGGACTCGTCGGAAAACATCACACAAGACCACTGTTGTGGTGTCCACCACATGTATACTCTCTACTCCAGGTTAATCGCAAGCGACAGTGAGTTGCGGTAAGAGGAACACATCTGACAGGCCTACGAGCATATAGACCAATGTTCCCTAAGCGTCTGTACATGATCTGCCTTGAAACTGTCGTACCGGTAGCTGAAAAGAGCTGACGAGACAGGTCTGATGCTGTGTCTGTTTCTTTTGGCAGTAACTGTGAAATATACCGGTCCTCATTCAGCGTTGTAACTCGGGGGCGATATGTGCTGTAACATCTACTCACATTACCATCATCTTGGAATCGTTGCCATATCCTGGAGATGACACTCTGAGCGATTCCAAGTTACTCGGATACTTCCAGCTGGGTACGTCCACATTCCAGTCGCCCAATAATTCTACCACGTAAAAAATCATCCAAATGCTTCCTTTGTGCCATAACTATGCGGTTATTGCACTGAAAGGCTTTTAAAGTGCTTGTGATCAATTTTACTTCTTTGTCACCATTCCGTATATACCCCTCTCTTACACTCTCGTCATAGTGACGTACTATTCGCGCCATCTGATGGTTTTCTGTAATTTGCATATTCTTCTTTAAGATGTGTGTGATAATTTTACAGGTGAAATTTTTATTTTAGAGTTCAATTTCTGTGTGATCCTGAATTATCCTTAATTTATGGACATGAGTGTGTTTGCATGTGACAATTTCAACTTTGAGTAAATAGTTGACTCCAAAAATTAATTCAATGAAACATTAATGATTGAAATAATTGGAACTCCTTTAAAAGTTCTTTTGAATCTAATTTAAATTGATAATATTTTCATAAGTAACTTATAATAGTTAAAAAACAATGATATTGATGGGAGGCCGCCGGTCCCCAAGATACAATTGCAGTTTTTTATATTTGCCCTGTTTACAGGAAACGGGATTCTAAGGAATTTGGGGGTGCCTCAGGTCAACGGACTCTATGGCGGGCAAAGCTGTATCCTTGCACAGCTTGTTGGCCAATCGGAATGGTAAAATTTACCGCCAGAATTTCGAGACGGATGTTTTTCCGAGTGGTGCGGTCGACCTTTAAAAGGGTTGGCGCGTGAATTCTCGGGGCTTTTTTTCATCTTACGTCTGCCAGAAATACCTCCCGTCTGAAAGAGAACTCCCTGCCCGGGGTCAATCCCTCGTCCCCTCCTTTCCTATCAGATAAGTACCACCCTTGTAAATTTTTAACGTTGTTTTCAGTATGTTAATCCATAAATATAATTGTTTACCACTATACGATCGAACTATTAATCTAGTGTACAATAATTTGTTTTATAGAAGATTAGTGTTTAATTTTAACTTAAGTCATGTTGCGATGTGAAATTAGGAAACTGGGTTAAAAGATATAAAAATTAAAGAGAAGTCAAATTAGCGTCGCATCAATACGTTGAAATATACCAACAATTATAATAACATAAATAAAGTAAAATTGAATTACTCCATGCTTAATTTCAGTTCTTTTTAAATCATAACTCTACAAAAATTGGTTTCATACAGATGTATACAGCATTATTGGAAGATTACATGTAATGTATAGCCATCAATTTGTAGCGGTCCCAAGGAGTAACTAATTTTATTCTATTTTGACCCCTTTATGAATAAACAATTTTATAACTTAACTTCGGGAGCAATATGAAATCTTAGCTCTTAATCGAATAACTAGATGAACGGAAGTACTTATCTCTGAAACTGAAACACCTTGTATGATCCTTCTCGAAGCTTGATAGCTCGGTCAGCTCCAAGGTTGACAGTTTTCATATTCCTAGTAAATTATCCTTCGACTATTAATCTCAAGGTGGGCGACAAAACAGTCGCTGTACACCTATTTTAAGACTTAGATTCAATACTTAACGATCAACGTTAACCCACATACCTAAGGACAGGTACTTAACCCTTTTAGTGCCACGGGTGTGTATACACATCCGGTTGAGCCGGTGCCTTTACTGCTCCAGACGCGTATACACGTCCTTCCAAAGGAGGACTTTTTGTATTGTGCTGCTCTGTTTGAAACTAGTCCCACTGCTTTGGAATAGAATAACATGAGTTGTACAGTGCTTCTAAAGAATTTACTTATTTCGGAGAAGAGGTGGAGAATGAATTTGAAAGGGTATATTCCAGGAATGAGGAAGTTCATAGCTGAGCAGTTTTTCTTGTTTCTTCGTTCTAGTAAGCTCTTTTCTATCTTTCATTTGCTGTCATTTTAACTTACCGTGTGTAATAGGAGCTTTTTAATTTTTTGTATTAATACACTGAATGTGATACTGGTTTATGTGTTCAACAACGTTTCAGGATATTTCACAGAACAGATAGGTTATTATTTATTTTTCAATTCCTACTATTAGCTTACACACTCTTTATTTATCTTGGTGGAATTTACAATCGTTAATAAAATTCATTTTAAAGCGCTCATTGAGCTGAAGTTTTATTTACATGATTATTTTGGGGACAATACAATAATTTAAGTATAATTAATAAACATTTATTGATTAAAACTAATTATTTAAAGAATTACAAATACAGCCACGTTGGCGACTTAGCGACCATTTTGGTGAGTTGTGTCACAACTTGAAAAGGTTTTCTTTCTCACGTTTTAAAGCATTCAGTTGAACTGAAATTTAATATACACGATTGTTTTGCCTGACAATGCGATACGTTAATGATAATCAATAAAAATTAATTACCGCTTAATGTTATGATTCTCTCATATGTATATACATAGTTATTTTAATTGTAACTATTTAATAAAAAGTAGCTAAAATAAAAGTTTTCTTTGTTGATCTAAGTAGGAATTGACTTTTTTTTTATGTTACTTGTTAAAGTGAAAGCAAACAATTTTTAGGTGGAAAAACACGCCTTTTCTTTTCCTCCAATAAACCGCGTAACACCACTCATGATAAAACGGTGGCAATGGGTGTTGAATTTCATACTTTTTCTCGGCATTTAAGGGGTTTAATAGTAGTAATATTTGCATAAAATCAAGTCATCTCTACAGAATGCGGTTTTTAAACTAATATCACAGTTAAAGAATATTTTCCCCAAGAGAATTAGTAGATGAATCCGAATAGTATCCATTACAAATTTATACAAATAAATCGATTATGATAGTTAACGCCCCTAGTTTAGCCACAAACCATGCCTCGTATCATAGAAAGTTTAACATGTCCACGTTTATTTTCTCAGAAGTAAATAAACTAGCTGCTAGCGTTGAGAGAAATAACATCCCACAATATAATGAAAGCACGTACCAAGTGAAGTGGCGAATAAAAGTCAGTAAAGTTTTCGTTTGATAAACTCAACTTGGCGCGAATTGGCACTTTTCTCGATTAAATCTTGAACCGAAACAACACAAACTGTAGAATAAGGGGAATAATCCTAATAAGCAGTTTGCTACTTGTTTTGCTTTTTGCATTACAGTAGGAAAGTCAATTGTATAACTACCTTATATAGATATCAAGCAATTGGAAATGTAAGTGGTTCACTTTTTTAATGTGACTGACAATGCTGTGAACAATGATTTAGAAAAAGCCTGTGTATAGATTTTTTATATCTATTTAGGCTCAGTTAAAACAGAACAT
Organism: Trichonephila clavipes; assembly: GCA_019973935.1. Taxonomy (NCBI): domain Eukaryota; kingdom Metazoa; phylum Arthropoda; class Arachnida; order Araneae; family Nephilidae; genus Trichonephila; species Trichonephila clavipes. Next base: position 203,379 of record BMAU01003368.1, on the reverse strand, counting down.
ACACACAAAACTGTTTTAAAAATATTATTATAAGAAAAAATAATTTGTAGGCATTGTTTTGGAATAGTCATCCAGACAGAATAGCATATATTCAAGGAATTCTCCTTTTCTTAACACGCTTTGATTAGCTTCACCTGTATGTAACGGAATCTTTGAACTCGATTTTTACCCACTTTAAAATGTCAGATTAATTCGAAATTTTGCTCAGTTATAAAGGTCCGATGACAGTACAATAATTTAATAATTTTGTCCTATTGTCCTGATCAGGATCATTAGGATTAACGATTTCCCATTTCAAGATTTGGAGACTAATTCCAGATCCCATTTCCAGAATTGGTGACTAATTCAAAGTTTGGAGACCAAAAAATTAAGTTTTACAACTCTAAAGCTAAAAGATAAATTCATCAATGAATAAACAAATGATAGTTTACAAAATTTAAAAAACGCAGTTTTATTGTAGATCGAACTAAAAAATAAACAAAAATATGTATATAGTTTAAAATTTTCTAAGAAATACGCTTTTATGAATTTTTTAATCTAACTAAAAAGTAAAAAATAATTCTTAATTTTAGAATAAAACGATTAACACGAGAAAATTAATGGTAAACACGTGGGGTGCTTGATATATTTTGTTATGATTTCTCACTAATTCTATTCCGAATAGGAAAATTAGTGTAAAAATGCGCACCACAATTACATTAATTTTCTTGTTAATCATTTTATTCTTATATTAAGAACTATCGTTCACTTTTTAGTTTAATTAATTATAAAAGAGTATTTTTTTAGTTTTTTAAGCAATAATTTATTAAAGTTGCTTCTATAATAACAATAAAAGATTTGTCTCCATATAGCTAGCTCCTTTACCAGGGTTGAACTAGGATTTTTGAAACATATTATTTAGGAGTAGATTTATATTATTAAATTTTTTTTATCATTAAAAAAACACTTAGTATTTCGATTGTCGTACTCTGAAAGTGATGTGAATTTTTCATGACTCTAATTTCAACCCCAATACTAGCTATATATACGCAAAATATTATTATTTTAGAGGCATTTTCTGTAAAAGGAGAATGTTTTAAAAATATGCAATTAAAACTTTGGGCATTTAGCCCAAAAAACTCCATGTAAATAATTCAATGACACTAACTATTAAACATTGTTCATTCACTCGCTATATCAAATAATAGTTTTGAAAGCAGTCAGTTATCTTAATGCAAAACAAAAATGTGAAAAAGTTCCATAATTGCAGTTTTTGAATTGTTTGATGCTCAAATCACTTTTTCTACATAACGATTTAAAACCCAATGTTTCCAAAGAAATATTGTTCTTGTAAAACAGCTCTAAAGGTCATTTTTTACGACTTTGTATCGAACAAAATAAGATTGTAAAAAATAAAATAGAATAAATTAATATACACGGTAGAATAAAAAAATTTGAAATGTAAAATTATGTGTCTCAAAAAATGGGAAAGTATTGTCTGCTCTGTCTTTGTAAGCTTTTCTTTTCGAGTTAATGTATACCTAACCTCATTTGGACACGTATTCAAATTGTCTACCATAATAACTGATTGTTATACTTCCTATAAATATTTCTAAGGTAGGAAGAAGCAGAAAAAAAATGTTTATTTCTAACTCAAAGGCTTAAAGAAGATGGATGATTTAACCTAACTGTAACCGAAAATAAACAGAGGTGATCCTGTTTACCATCTGTGCAATTCGCAGAGCTTATCTAATCACAATTCTGCACGTGAAACAAAAAGAACGTGACATATTAATCTGATTGGTAAGGAATAGTAGTTAAGTAGACAGAGCACAGTAAATTTGAGAGACGATTCTTTCAGAAGGATTTAGATTTTTTGTGATGAGTGTTTATTTTAAACAAGCTAGAATTGACAACAAGATACGTAGCCTTCTGGCCTTACTTTTGGAAAAATTTAGGTTTCTGAAATCCTAATGATGAACAGTTTCTTATTGTCATTTAATAAAATGAAGTAGATATTGGTGATGTATCGTTTTATTGAAGGAACATTTATTGAATAAATTGAAATAGGTTTTAAATACAAACTTTTGTAATAGATACGACATTACATCTAATACTAAGATGAATGTTTAAAATCATAATAACTAAATAAACTTAAAGGAAATGAATAAAAAATTGCATGGAAATTATTGCCTCCATTCTTATACTTTTTAAGCGCATGGGTTCCATACATATAGAGGATTCATAAAGAAGTGTAATGGACGGTCTGAGACATCCATTCATTTGAGAGGGTCAGAAAGAAGATTACCCATAGTCAATACAAATTTTATTTATTAACAAATTCTCAACAACGACACAAATCCGACTACCCAAGTTAAAAATAGCACCAATTAATAAAAATGCGGAGCAACAGCGAGGTAGACGAGATACTAGAAGAATAAACAATAAATCGGATCACTTAGTCCAGTAATACATCTTCTAATTCAAATTGGCCTAATGTAATTTAACCATTAATTGACCAAAGCGTCAGTCTTAACATTAATCGAATAAGCTACGAAATGCTCTCACTTAGCTTCACGTTAATGAATCACTGCTATCTTTTAGCAGTCAAACCTCTCTTTCTTTAACTCAAAAGTTTAATCTGTATATAGGAGCCTGGATTTGCATAATCGCATCTTCTTCTGAGGAAAGTTTTCAATAGAATAATTTTTAAAGACCCATTATATATTCCCCAAGAGGACTATTAGTAGGAAGAACAAAAATAGACCCGCTACAGAAGTATGCAGTTTCAATGCACTATAAATCAAGAACAATGTAAGATATTATATGCCACTTGTAACAGAATTGTATAAACTTATTAAAAGTTTTGTTAGAGACAGTCACAAATGCTTTATGTGTGAACCATTAGTCACACGACACGCATTGATCCGCTTATTTATTTTCACCCAAACGAGTATTAAGGAATTCGACTACGTTCGGAACCATGGTTTTCAAACGCGCATAAATGGATAATTTTCATGATATTTACTGTCACTAAGATTAAAATATATGCAGAAAATTGTTTTAAGGACATTTTGACAAAACACATTTATTTAAATACAATATTTTGGCAAAAAATTAACTTCGAATAATCTTTTTTTCAAATGTTCTCCTTTTGTGAAAAATGCTTCTATTAGAATAATACTTTGCATGTGCATAGCTCAAAGCTCTGTTCAGAGGCTCAACTAGAATTTTTGAAATATATAACTTAGAAGTGGGTTTATTCATATTTTACGACAACAGATGGGAGCAATTTTAAGAAAAAAAACGCGAATAATTATTTCAATGGGTGGTAATTCTGAAAATGAAGTGAATTTTTCAAAAATTCTAGTTGAGCCACTGTAGAGAGGTCTGAGCTATATACAGGCAAAATATTATTATAATAGAACCATTTTTCACAAAAGTAGAACATTTGAAAAAAAAAGATTATTCTAAGTTAATTTTTTGCCAAAATATTTTATTTAAATAATTTTTTTTGTCAAAATGTCCTTAAAACAATAACAATTTTATGCATGTATCCTAATCTGAGTGACACTAAGTATCATGAAATTTATCCATTTATGCGCTTTTTTAAAATCACGGTTCCGAACGTTGTCGGATACTTTAAGCTATCTAGAGTCCATTGATAGTGGTTGTGGTACTCTTGCCCAAAACATAAAAGACATTAATTGTTCCTAATTATCCAAATGAGTGTGTTCCGTGCGAATTAGTTAACAATCCACACTACTCATTGATGGCACAATTTAGATACAGTAATGTTTAATGAGACACGAATTGTTCCTAATTATCCAAATGAGTGTGTTCCGTGCGAATTAGTTAACAATCCACACTACTCATTGATGGCACAATTTAGATACAGTAATGTTTAATGAGACAAGAATTGTTCCTAATTCTCCAAATGAGTGTGTTCCGTGCGAATTAGTTAACAGTCCACACTACTCATTGATGACACAATTTAGATACAGTAATGTTTAATGAGACACAAACTTGCCGTGAGGCAGCTTACATTCTACAAATCAAGTTACACACTAACAATATTTAAATTTTAAGTGCTGAGGTACGCACAGCAGGGCACTCGCATGGCCAGTATTTCGGCACAACTCTGTATCAAATCCACTAGATCAACAGGACGGAGAAGGACGAATATGTCTTCCTTTACGTATCTATGCAGAAAGAATTGACAAAGTGGTAAGTCAGGACTTGTGGATGTCATTGGGTTAGTAGTGAGTTCTAGTCCACGGCTCGTCCAAATCATCGGTGAAGGAAATTTAGATCGAGATAATCTGGCATCTTGGCCACCAATGGAATGGTGCACCATCCAATTGAAGAACGAAGCTGTCAATGTCGTCCTGCAACTGTGACATCAGCTAAAGAGAGTTAACATATCCAAAAAAAGGGGCTCAAGTGACATTTTGCTAAATTCTAGAACACAAAAAGCCTTTTCCACTACATATGCAGCCATTTCGACTGACTAGACACATGCCACTCATGCTATTCCCTACGTTACTTCCGTCGGGGGTGAGGCACAAAATTTAAGAGAACCTCTACATTACGGTTCCCTGAGGTGGTGCGTGTCTTTTATTGTTAGTGTTTTGCAGGATTTAGAAAGTGTATACTTCTTTTTGAATCACCCTGTATTTAGAATAACTTTATTTTTTCATAATTTCAGAGTTGCCGGGTAGTATAGCAGCTTTGTGGCCGGCATATCATGAGATTGAGCACTAGGGTTACTGAAGAATCCCCTAGTAGAAGGACTGATGTACGTCAAGTCCTTGCAGAGGGTCAGACGGGATGTGGTAGTTTGGAGATGAGGTGTCCTCTCAGATGTTTTTTTTATAGTGCGACGTTAATGAACACTCACAAAGAAGTTTGAAAATTTCCTTATAGTGTTTTTTTAGAATATTTGCAATATTTATTCATATCAGCCTACTAAGAGATTAATTATTATATTTACAGAATCAAGATTAATTCATATGACGGTATGTAGGTTCAAGCAGTGGTATGATGGAGAATATTAGAGCCGGAGGTAAAAACCACTTTGGGTCCCCAAGGCGGATCTTATAAAGGGTACGTACTTGCTGTAAGTCAGGCTTTTGGCCGCCTAAAATCCTGGCCTCCTGCAATACTGGAACTGTGTAGGCGTATATTATACCCCTGGGCTTAAGGCATTAAAAATATATGGTTATCATAGCACATAGAAAAATATTAAAATTTAATAATAAGGATATGTTAATACTTAGCATGCTTTTCCTTATTCAAGAAATAATTTAAAAAGAAACAATGCAATAATATTATAATTTAAAATGAATATAAGAACGTGTACAATCTTTAACACAAAAATTATTTATCCGGATCTGGTTGAAAAAAACCTGCGCGACTAAAACTAAAAATACACTGTTCAAACCTTGCAAAAAAATTCTTCCCGATTCCTAAATTACATTTTCAAAACTTGGACAGTATCCATGAGTTCATTATTTCAAAACAAACATTTTCACACTACTAAATTAACCCGAAAACTGTTATAAACGAACCATTCTAAAAATAGAAAGATGTCTCAAGAATTTCCACACAGTTGGAAAGCCGCGATGAGCGGATATATCTTTTATAAAGATTAATGTTTTTTTCCCTCCGTGTGTAACAGCTGAAGAATTTTCGCTAGATTTAACCGCACACATTCGTTTCTAGTTCAGAAGTTAAAATAAATAAAAATTGAAAAATCTTGCAACTTCTCACCGTTTAATTGGTATTTTGGAAGAAACATCGTGGAAAGATTCGAATGAAGATAGGACTGTGTCTGCCATGTTCTCGTTTTTTTCGATCAAGTTTCTGATTTCGGAAGGTAATTAGCCAGACGTGTATTAACTTTTATTTCCTCAGGCACTCTAAATTAAACTGGAGGAAGAGGAACTAATGTAGGACGTTTCTTCGGAAGTTGTGTTGCCAATTTGTATCAAAATGTAAAACGATTTTATCTTCATTTCATAAAGGATTTGCAGTGAAGATAAAACCGTTGATAATCGTCTTGGGAATCCTGATTTAAAATATTCTTCCTACAAGTGATGCATCCTAAAGATATACATGCAACTATACGGAGGATTCCTTAGTAGTTCATTCAACCCTTCGTAGGTGAAATAAATACTTAAAAAACTATTTTGTATTAGAATGTTCGAAAAGAAAGACGCAGAAATAAATGGGAAAGGTTCTTCCTATTTAAATATATTTTAGTGTTTTACTTCATGTTTTATTTTACTTGTGGTTTAACCCTTTCGAGGTTCATTTATTTTTCTTTTGAATTTTCGCAGTGTCTTATGGGTTTTTTTTTTTTAGATTAACAATTGAACCATAGCATTTAAGAAAATATATTTTACTTTACCGAATTTTATGTTAACATGTAAATTTTAGGGGTGGGGTACACTTCCCAAGTAACCATTCACCGTCAAAAAAATAATTAATATTTAGTGGTTATTTGCCATGAGAGAAAAGATGAGAAGCGTATTGCAATGTACAATTGAACATCACATTGTGCAAACCTGTATCTGATCCTCTTTTCTTGTTACTTTCTGCTAGATCCTCTTTTCTTGTCACTTTGTGCTACATTTCCTCCATCGTCTATAGTTGGACACCATCTTTGGCATATAATTTCCCACACTGGCTAAACGCACAACATCCAGAACTACACACTTCTTTGCTTGGAAGCTAGCAGGAAGTCTTTTGCTTTTCTTGAGGAATACCCGTCTATTAGCTGATGAGCTAATGCTGTATGGAATGTTAGCTGGTATAAATTTGTTTCTATGTTCACTTGCCACAGTATAAAACTATTTATGATGGCAAAGTCAATCAGAAAGGTACAGATTAGTATGGTAATGAGTCTTCCCATAGTTATAATTGCACGGCCAATATATTATAATGAATTTTGAGCTTCCCACAGGTGTATCTCGTAAAGCAATGTACATGGGAAGTAATCTTCCCAAGGCCCATGAAAGGGTTAAGGTAACTGACTGTGTTCGGAACCACGATTTTCATAAAGAGTATTAATGTCAGTTGAATTAGAATACACATATAAAACTGTTTTCATAACATTTTTGAAAAAAAAAATTATTTAAATGCAATTTTTTGACAACAAACGAAGATATAATTTCGTATTTTCAAAATATTTTCCTTTTATGAAAAACACTTCTTTAATAATAATGTTTCACCTGTATACAGCTACGATTGTTGATATTTTATGATATTTATTTTATTAAATATTAAGTAGTTGACAACGTTCGGAACAGAGATTTTGCAAAAGCGTATAAATGAGCAACTTTTTCATGTTTAGTGTCACTTGAATTAGAATATTCATACAAAGTTTTTCAAAGAATAGTGTTACAAAAACAATTATTTAAATATAATTTTATTCATAAATGAAGAAAAAAAGGACATTTCTGAAAACACTTTCCTCTTATGAATACTGATTTTATGATAATGATATTTTGCCTATATACTAGTATAGTTAAGACTTACGTACAGTGTCTGAACTAAAATTTCTGAAATGTGTACTTTAGAAGAGAATTTATTCATATCAGAAAGTAGAGAAATTTAGTACACAAAAAACCATTGTTTATTATTTCAATTGATCGTAACTCTGAAAATAAAGCGAATTTTTTAAAAAATTTTACTTCAGACTCTATAAAGAAGACTAGTTATTTTTTGAAAAAATATTATAATTACAGATGAATTTTTCGTAGAAGAATAATAATTTGAAAAACACATTGATCTTTCTTGTATTACTTTCAAAAAATGAAATTAAAATAATTTTTTATATAATAATTTTTAGACAACTTTATATGTGTACAAAAGGTCCTTCGCACTTTATGGAAACGATTTTGATATTTAATTTTTATCAATAAATACCGCATTTTTTTTGTAGAAATTTGCTTCTATCTGATAACCATGATTTTTCAGAATAGCTCTAGCTCGAATATTTGCTGAAAGTAAACCATCGTTTCTTAAATTGGGGGTCGCGCCCATTTAGGGGGACCTGATAACCCTTTGAGAGGGTAGTGAACAGGTTAAAAGACGAAAACAAAATAATTTTTAAGAAAATTGTTAATTTATAGAAAGAAAACAAGCAAAATGCATCCTAACATAATAAAAAATAAAATATACACAGTTACACTGATGTAATACACTTCTAAATGAATCAGTACCGCACAATGTATTTTACAATTAATTTAACAATACTAAGTTAAAAATAAGTTTAAAAATTATCAATGATCCAATGGGCTTGTCAAATAAAAAATTACATCCCAAAATTAACATTTATCTTGATAATTTGTACAGTTTATAATGAATCTCTTAACTGTCGGTTAAAAGTTGCCACCGTTTTCCTCGTAGACGCTTGTATGGGATGCATTGGGGGGAAGAGAAAAAAAATACATAAGCAAATCTTCTGAAATAAGTAAATCCTTCGCAAACACTGTCAAGGTCCTTTTATTGCATTCCAAAGCCTTCGGAATAATTTTACGGATAGCAGTGCACAGAAAAAATTGTACTTCGGAAATGCGTATATATACGTCCGGCTCAATTATCATTTTGGTTGAGTGAGACATTTATTTACGTTCGTGGCCCTTAAAGAGTTTGAAGTCGTGTTGTAGCTTTAACGTCTAAGTGTAGTATTATCGAATTCTCATAACATATTTATTACATGGACAGGGGGGGATGAAAATTATGATTGAATATTAGGTCGCCAATAGGGAAAGTTTGAGAAACACTGAAGTAAACGTTTGCTTAGTAATGTCATGAAAATTTTACTCTCTATATATATTCCTCTTGAACTGTTTACTAAAGTCCATTTAGTGTTCTTGGATGGCGTTTTTCTAAGGCTCGTTTTAATAAACCGAAAGCACAGAAGTCCATTGATTCTAAGAAATTTTGCTGATATCAGAGTGAATTAATCTTGCCTTTTCTTGAAACGTTTGTAAAATATCTTATAAATATCATGAATCCCTTTGAGAAATTTACAATACACTAACAAATCCATTTTGTACGATCGTTCCCGTCAGCTGAGCAGTAGAAGATTGATCTTCTTTTATTTCAGTTACTTAAATATACCCATGCCACATCAAGTGCTACCATAAATTTCCATTTTTTTAACAACAAGGTGTTTTTTATATTACTTTCTACAATTTGCTTTTCTTTCACCAATATGTTTTAAAAAAGGAGATGGACTTTAGAGAGTTAAACATGTTTTTTTAAACTTTAAATTTTTACAAAAAATTTTAATTATAATGCCGGAAGACATTCCTGGTTTTGATGCAATTCATCTTAGACTCGCAAGATTTTCTTTTAGGATCACAGAATTCACCTCTTCTTGATAGTTGCCTGCTTTTGAACAGTCTTACAATGAAGTGTTTCGTGAACATTTTCTTATTTTTACTCTCTCTCTCAGCTATACATTTCCCCCTTTCAATTTTAATGTATTATAAACACCTTTCATTAAAATGCAATAACCGAAATTTGTACACCACTTTATTATTTGTTGATACGAATATTTCCCCTCGGAAAGCACATTTACGTAAATTTTAGAGCTATATATCAATTTTAGGAATCATTTTTAAAAATGAATCTTTTATTTTACCTTTCAATCAAAAGAAAACATTATCAGTCGATTATTCTGAAGTTTCCAAATTTGAATCTCAAATTACAATCGAGAAAATGAATTAAAAAATCGTTTCCATAAATTGCGAAACGACCTTCTGTGTTCTAATTCAACTGATACTAAAAACCAAAAAAGTATTTATTATACGCTTTTTACAAATTATGGTTGCGAACGTTGTCAATAACCTTAAGACAGTAGTCTGCAATCCACCTTTAAGTCCGGAATATAATGTTTAATTTTGTTTTAGCTCTTTTATTGGCAAATGTTCCATTTTATTTTGTAGGTTAATTCATAATTTTGCATGAGTCATAAAATAACAAAAATATCAAAGGTAATTTCTTATTTATTTCGAATCGGTTTCGTAAGTATTATATCATCGACCACAATTTCAACGCATCAAAAAACTTTGTCAAATGTCTGGATAAGCCGGTAATGATGAAAATCTGTTTCCGCGCATAAACACAACAATCTTGTTCACGCATGCTCAAAAATAATCTTTTTTTAATAGGTAGTGCCGTTCCTGCTCGAAGAAAATAACATTGATTATAATTTGTAATATTGTTCTTTTCATATTATGTTGAAGAAATTATTATAATTTGGGATATATTTTCAATGAAAAATAATGCAGTGATATAATTCAGTTCAATTCCTAAACGACTATTTAGTTTAGCAAAACGGCCAAAAAAGAAACATCGCGGAATTAAAATACTTTAGGCAAAATTGTATTGAAAGTCTTTATTAGGAGTCGAAAACCTTTTTGTTGTGGCGTACTAAGCCAATCTATTAATATTGTTACGTTGTACGGGTTCGAGGATTTTATGCCAATTAGTCGCAAATAACAAGACAGTTCTTTAAGAGCGTTGATAATTTATTGTCAAAAATCCAATCATTTAAATACAGGATTTAGCTCCAATATTTACAAAATAAGTATCAGAATAGCTTTACACCTTCAATTGCACTCAGATACAATTATCGGTGTCTAAAATACACGTATATAAAAGATTATTCACAAGCAATTGCTCGTTCAACAGCTGAAGTAATCACTAATCGCTTCAACAATCAGAGCAACACTAACTGATCGCTAGTCAAAACCAGACTGACTGACTTTCGGTGACCATTTCCCTATTTATATCCCTGGCGGATAATTCGAGAAAACTCCCACTTGTGTCATAGATCTTGAAATTAATGGATTTCGCTACTAATTTCTAGAAGAATGCAGAAGGTTCCGAACTCGCCAAAAATGGTCTAAAACATGATCGCCAAGTTGCCAAAATGGCTCCCAAAGCCGTCAACTTGGTCACCAAAAATGATGCCAACTTGGTTCTATCGCCAAGATTTCACCAAGTTCCCAATGAACCACCGTTATAAAGTAAGGGACGGCGTTTGCTTGTGACTATTACTATTTCAAAGTAAATTAAGTCTATATATATATATATATATATATATATATATATATATATATATATATATATATATATATATATATATATATATATATATATATAATTTAGAGTAAGATAAAGGCATTACACATCCAAATACTAATTAGTTACACTATTTGATACCAAATTCATAACAACTTGATTCAGCGTGTCACACAGTCGGATAGTTTTAAAATTATTCACTTCCCATGCACTCATAATTAGAGAATATAGGTCGATAATATAGATAGTTGCAGTTTTATGTTACATTAATTTTGCATCATTAAAGATATTTTTTAACATAAAAAACAGCATAAATATATTTCTTCAACAAAAATAAAAATAATTAAAAATGTACAAATATTTTTTTAAACATGTTAATTAAAATAAAAAATAGACAACTTAAAACGCAAGTATTTTTGTGCACTACAGTTAAATAAAAATTTTAATGTGAACCTAGAGGTTGCACCGCTCTAAACTTTCAAATTCCAAAATCAGGGATATAATACGACATGGACTGAGCATTCAGTTGCTAAACAATTTTTTGAGAACTCGAAATATTTTTCATGTGAGAAAAGATTTTTTAAATGATTTGTACATTCAGTGTGTGTATGAATATTAACGTCGCACTATTCAGCTACTCGAGGACTTTCTTTGATATGTAGAACCAAAGTGGAAAATAAGAGTACATGTAATATTTTCTCTTCAAACAATTAAATCTCTCCAGCAATGATATTGTCACGGAGTTCGAAAGAAGTACACAGTTCAATTAAACAAACAATTAGATTTAATCTAACGCTTGGAGCTCGATACAACACTGGACTGAGAACATGCCCAACTGGCGATGAACTCTGCTTTTATACACTTCGGAATATTCGAGAAATAACCAGTATGCACTCTAAAGAATGATCTGGATTCATCTAGAACCTAGAGAAACAATACATTAAAAACGGAAACAAAATTCCAGTCTTTGGATAAATCTGCCGGGGCCGGGATTCGAGCCCGAGACCTGAGGAAGTTCAGTCCAACGCTCTGCCAACTCGGCTATCGGGACTTGGTATCGGGACTTATGCGTGCGGCATTGCTCCCTCAAAAGAAGACAGCGCCCCGCTGTCATTTTGTTCAAGGGTCTTTATTCTGGAACGAGTGATGGGTCCTTTGTATGATTCTTTGGGAGGAATATCCTCGGTTTCGATTTGCTCGGCGGGATCATGGTACGGTTTCATACGCAGTACATGGACAACTTCTCTTAGTTTTTTTTCGTGAAGCAGGATCAAAATCTTGTACTTCGTAAGTCACGGCTGATAAACGGCGTAGCACCTGATACGGTCCGAAATACCTTCTTAAGAGTTTTTCGGAGAGACCGACTTTTCTCACTGGAGTATAAACCCATACGAGATCTCCGGGAGCGTAGGATACCATTTGGTGTTTGGAATCGTAACGTCGACGGTCTTTGTCTTGAGCTCTCAGAGTGTGCACTCGGGCTAGCTGTCGTGATTCTTCGGCTCTGGCTGCTATCTTGGTGATGTTATTGTCATCAAAATCGTTAGGACAGAATGGTAGCATTGTATCTAGTGTCGTTTCCGCTTCACGACCATGAAGTAAATAGAACGGCGTAAAACCTGTGGTCTCTTGTTTAGCGGTATTATAAGCGAAGGTTACAAATGGTAGAATTTCATCCCAATTTTTCTGCTCTACATCCACATACATTGACAACATGTCGGCCAAGGTCTTATTGAAGCGCTCCGTCAGTCCATTTGTTTGGGGATGATACGCCGTTGTGAAACGATGATCAATGTTACACAAGTCGACGAGAGGAAACAAGTCTGGATCGAAAGACGGCTCCACGATCTGTGATAATTACTCGAGGAGCTCCATGCCTGAGGACAATTTCTTCAAGTAAGAACTTCGCTATTTCGTCGACTTCGGCTGTCGGCAAGGCTTTTGTTATTGCATATCGTGTTGAGTAATCCGTGCAGACTATTATCCATTTGTTTCCATGAGCAGACTTTGGAAATCTCCCAAGGAGATCAATTCCAATGCGATGGAAAGGAGCTATAGCTGGAGGGATGGGAACTAAACGTCCAGGTGGTCGTTGAGGAACGGACTTTCTCCTTTGGCACTCCCGACAATGCATGACATACCGAACGACATTTCGGTACATTCCCGGCCAGTAAAATCTCTTGCGTATCCTGTCATAAGTTTTCGCGAAACCAAGGTGTCCTGCGGTGGGGGCGTCATGAAAGTGCCTTAGTATGTCTGCTCGTAGATGTTTAGGAATGACTGGCAACCACAACTTTCCATCTGGATCAAAATTCTTCCTGCAAAGGATACCGTCGATAAATCTGAATTCTTCGTTTTTGGATGAGTTGCTCAAAAGTTTTAATTTCGCAAGGTCTTGATCCTTTTTCTGTTCCATCGCAAGGTTCATACTCGTCGTGACTGCTAAAAATTTGTCTGATGTTTCCGTTTCCTCTTCCACTGGATTTCTCGAAAGAGCGTCGGCGTCACTATGCTTCTTACCGGTTTTATATTTTACGTCAAAATCATGCTCTTGAAGTCGGAGGGCCCATCTGGCAAGCCTTCCTGAAGGATCCTTTAAATTCATGAGCCAGCACAAGGAATGATGGTCAGTTACAACAGTAAAGTGTTTTCCGAATATGTACGGCCGAAATTTGTTGGTAGCCCATACGATGGCAAGGCATTCCCTTTCTGTGGTGGAATAATTCTTTTCGGCTTTTGTCAGAGTTCTAGAAGCGTATGCTATAACTTTCTCGACATTATTCTGAATTTGTACTAGGACAGCTCCGATACCGTACCCGCTTGCATCAGTATGGATTTCTGTAGAAGCTCTTTCGTCGTACATCCCCAATACTGGATCCGAAGTAAGTGCTTTCTTAAGACTGTTAAATGCTTCCACCTCTTCAGGACCCCAATGAAACTCCACGCCACTTTTCAGCAACGACTGCAAAGGTTCGGCGAGATAACAGAAACCTTTAATAAATCTTCTAAAAAGTATGAACAAAGGCCAAGAAAACTTCGTATGTCATGTATATTCTTTGGAGTGGGAAAATTTCTTACGGCTTTTATTTTGTCGGGATCGGGACGAACGCCATTACTAGATACAAGATGGCCCAGAATCTTTACTTCTTGGGCAGCAAAAAGACACTTCTTTGAATTTAATTTAAGACCAGCTTCCTGAAGACATTTTAGAACGAGTCTTAATCGTATAAGATGGTCTTCAAAAGTTTCTGAGAACACTATTATGTCATCTAAGTAACAAAGACACATAGTCCATTTAAAATGGCGTAGCAAATTGTCCATCATTCTCTCGAAGGTCGCAGGTGCATTACAGAGACCAAACGGCATGACTTTAAACTCGTATAAGCCTTCGGGGTAATAAATGCCGTCTTTTCACGATCCGCTTCGTCTATTTCTATTTGCCAATAACCAGATCGGAGATCCATGGAAGAAAAGAACATGGCACCTTTCAGACAGTCGAGCGTATCGTCAATACGAGGCAGAGGATAAACGTCTTTTTTTCGTGACGCTATTCAGCTTGCGATAATCGACGCAAAACGCCAACTACCGTCTTTTTTTCTTACGAGCACAATGGGTGATGACCAAGGACTTTCAGAAGGTTGGACGATACCTTCATCAAGCATTTTCTGAACCTCTTCATGAATGATGCGTCTTTCAGTCGGCGAGACTCTGTAGGCTCGTTGGTTGATTGGAGCATGATCACCAGTAAAAATCCTGTGTTTCACATTCGTCTTCGCGGCTGTCGACTTGTCGGTCTTCGTGAAAAGCCCAGAAAATTTCCGGAGTAGTTCGATAGCTTGTTTCTCTGTTCGTCACTTAACTCGGGTGACATCATTAACGAACAATTCATCTGTGACTCCGAAGTTTCTTGCTGGTCATCCAAGCAACCCGATGTGTCGGAAATAACACATAGATGCCCTTCATTTAGTGGTTCAGCTTGGCCTATGCACATTCCTCTAGGGATGATTTGGTTTCGGAACTGCAGGTTGGTAACCCAGACATCACTTTTTCCGTTACGATATGTGGATACCATGGACGGTGTAGCAATATTTTTCTCGAAGAGCAAATGTTTGCTGCCGTCTAGAACTACATTTATGTCTCCTCGGGTTTGATATCCTGATACTGTTATTCTAGTTAAAGAATGCGGCTTAAGTGTATAGTCCCTGGTGGCATACAAATTCCAGGCGTCAGGCGCTGTGGAAACAAACAGGTCTGTTGTCAGCCGTTCTCCACACATCTGTTTTTCTTGGTGCAGGTGGGAATTTCTGAACAGGAGCTCTGTATTTCCTGGTTACAGCGGCGTATGTTGGTCGTGGTCTAGTTTCTGTAGGTTTTGTTGACACTGGGGCCAAAACCCTTTCAACTTCGTCTTGAACGATCTCTTCTAAGGATTGGGGATCGGAGTCCAAAGATTCTTGCGTCTGGTTAACTAGTCGATGGACTTCTTCCTCGTACGATTGTGCGAATAAGAGAGACCAAATCAGTCTCATCCATCAGGGATGCAACCGGTACGACGTTTGGAAGCCTTTCAAATCTCGGTCGACCAACTCTCTTCTGCTTCATATCTTCGATATAGTTGCACCATTTGATAAAACTTGCTGTGTCGTTGATTTCTCTCGTCAACAGGGCCTGATAAATATCCTCAGCAACACCTTTCATTAGGTGTGACACTTTTTCGTCTTTCATTTCATCAGAGGATTTACCTCTTGGCAAAGTCCTAATACACTTTGTATGTAGGACTGTGTACTCTCGCCTGAACGCTGGGCTCGGCATTTTAGTTGTTCTTCTGCCCTTCTGGTATATTTTTGACGGTCACCGAAAAGTCCACTTAGTCCATTTTTAAACGCTTCCCAGGAATCTAAGGCGTCTTCGTTGTTGACATACCACTGTCTCGCAGTTCCGTCAAGAAAGAAATAAACGTTAGCCAGGCACATCATGTCATCCCACTTGTTAAAGTTGGCTACTCGATCGTACTCTTTAAGCCATTTGAGAGGGTCTTCCCCAGGCGCTCCTCGGAAGGTCGATGGGCTCCTCCATTGCTGTAACGAAGGTGTTACTACAGCGGGCTTGGCTTCTTGCTCGGTCGGCATTTTTGTCCTCTTCCTACTATTTTTTAACAGTCCGAATTCGGGGATAATCCTCTTAACCGGAGGCTCCTGCGAAGGTTGTCACTATTATCCACGTTTGACGTAATTGTACCCCGCGCCTCCACCAAACTTGTCACGGAGTTCGAAAGAAGTACACAGTTCAATTAAACAAACAATTAGATTTAATCTAACGCTTGGAGCTCGATACAACACTGGACTGAGAACATGCCCAACTGGCGATGAACTCTGCTTTATACACTTTCGGAATATTCGAGAAATAACCAGTATGCACTCTAAAGAATGATCTGGATTCATCTAGAACCTAGAGAAACAATACATTAAAAACGGAAACAAAATTCCAGTCTTTGGATAAATCTGCCGGGGCCGGGATTCGAGCCCGAGACCTGAGGAAGTTCAGTCCAACGCTCTGCCAACTCGGCTATCGGGACTTGGTATCGACTTATGCGTGCGGCATTATTCAATAATTTACAAAACGTAAATGTATCTTTAGAGTTATGTTTTAGATTTTTTCGTAATCCCGTAAATATTCATAATTCTGAAGATGTTTGTCAAATAAGGTCTATTGCAAATTTATTAACTTCCATCCACTCAAAAATTAATGAATTTGCAGAGTAGTACAGAGTACCTCTGAAAATGGTACCATGTACCACATGTGGCACGTTCGCCACAGGTTGCCAACCCTTGGTTTACATGAAGAAGGTACACTTGTCATGATTTTGAATATAATTACGTCATTTTTTTTTGGCCTCCAGAATAATATTTTTGTAATTATATCCTTTGTTTATATCAAATGTACATGTTTTTTTTTTAAAAAAAAAACGTTCTTTAATTCTTCTGAATCTTCGCCAAGTGATTTGACGACGTACATAAAGAGTTTGCGCAGGAATGTGGTTTGGCGCATATGGTGGAACAATAATAACATTTGGCGACGTTTTTTTGATTTGGCAATATAATTTGACTAAGCAAAATTTGTCGATGGTATAGCACATAAGTACCAGCATGCCATTATGGCTATGCATCATGATTATGATATAAAATGACGTAATTTATCTTCGATTTTGTCTCTGCAGCAAATGCAATAAAAAAAGGGATTTGTTTTAATAACCATCGATTAAAAGTACTCTTGATTTTGGAAAACTTGTTTAGTTTAAAACAATTAAATCAATAAAATTGTTTTAAAAAAATTAGCGTACATAAAAAAACAAGTAATAATCCACTGTGAAGTAAGTGTTATTTGTAAAATTTATTACATCTTGTGTGATATGGTAAATATCTGTAGTCATGTTTTTGATAATTAAAATTTTCCTGCACATTATTACGATACTGATTTTCAAATGTGATTTTCATAGATCATAAAAATTTGTAAACCCATTTAAAGCTAGTTAAAGTAAGATTTTGCAAATTCTAAAAGACAAATTGAAAACATTTAGGTTATGTTAATTTTACTTACAGGTAAAAATGTTTCTATATTAATATGACGTCACTTAGGAACGAAGTATTTAGAAAAAAAACATTTATTGACAAATATTTTACAACACATATATCCATATATAATTTTTAATCGATTACATTCATTTATTTACTGCAGTAATACAATAATATTCAAGATTTCAACATGCAGGGTACAATAATCGGAAATAAAATCACATTAAATGTTTCAAATTTTAGAATTATTCAATTCCTTTTTTAAATGAAGCTGTGGTTTATATATACATAAATATAAATGCGAGTCCTACATGAGTAAGGATAGATATACACGTCACAATACAGTAGCATTTTCACAATTATGAGTTTCTATTTCTAACAGCATACAAAACTATTTCATATATGTCATATTTACGCCATATAAAAAGAAAGCGAAGGTCTAATAGCTACAAAAAAATTTATGAAAAATTTAAAATCACAAAATTGGAAGCAATTACTTCCAAAAATATTTTAAAATTAAGACAAATTAATTCTTATGAAAACATCTGACAATTATCCTTTTGGTATATTTTCTAATCTATTAAATTAAATTTTAATAGATATATTAGTGAATATTGCAAACCAAAGACTGCTTAAGCGTGTCATTGTATAAAATGACCATTAAGCACAAACACATTTTGACTTAATTTGCTTGACCCATTTAGAGAGCTAGCACAATCATAAACCGAAATCAGCACTAAATATTGCCTTATTATTTTAACAGATTCTGTCATTTGGATTTGATTCCATCAATAACAGTTTCCATTATTCGGTACTAATGTATTATCGCAACAACCGCCAACGTTCAACTTAACTCGTCAAGATGGGAACCCTGATTCATATGTGTCGTACGTGCTGAATTGGCAGTCATGTGCTTCGTTTTACATAACGTCACCAATAGGTTGCAATATATAATACGTAAGGACCTATTATTCTTTTTTAAATAATTTATTAGAAATATTAATATATACACAACACTTACAAACAGAATATGTACACAAGTTGAAAAAATATATTAAAATGTATTTGAATCAATGCAAAGATTACAAAATGATAAAATAAAATCCATCTTTGGCTTAGCTTGGAGCACAATGCACAGCTACGTGAAGCGATATTTGAATCTACAATAAACATCAAATAGTTAAATCTTCAGACATAGATATTTATTTCATATGGTTGATATACATATAACGAATATAACATCAATTCCATACTTAGTATATCTTTGTGAATTATTGTGTATATTAAATATGTACTACATGAAACAATTGTCACAATTATTCGATACATATGTATCGTATATGTGCAAGTAAGCTACATGACATCTATATGTATAATAATTTGAACTTTCTTAGTAGCTCTATCTTCATCATTCTTCAAGAGTTTCTGAGAAAATAATATTTTTTCAAATGATGAGAATAATAATGTTCTATTTCTAGTCTTTTAAGATAAATGGGTACTTTTTCGTTTCGCCGGCAGGTGATAAAGTCGCCAAACATGACACGACCGAAGCCAAACGGAGTATTAACACTAATAACCGTTTACCCAGCTCATTTCAAAGCAAGTTGTGATCTTTTCTTTTCAGTAACTTCATTTTCATAATCATCAAAAATAGATGAAAAAACAATGAGAAATAATATTTAACAGCATTTTTATGTTCATATAGTGTGTTCACGTGAATAACGCCAATTTGGCGAGATTTGAGCCAGCGAAACGGAAAAGTACGAATAAGTGTTCTTAAATCATGGCTGAAATCTAGAGTATGGTGTTTTTTTACATTCTAAAACCAAGTTGGCGCTTGATCTTGAAAAATGGTAACCCTGATCTTCTCAAAATTGCGATTGAATTTTCAGGTTTAACTTCAAATTACCTAAATGTGCCTGACTTTTATTACTGGAAACTTAATTTGGCGCCTTGTTGACAAAATCGAGAATATTGTTTACAGATTATAGCTACACTTCTGGTAGAAATTCTGTCTTAAGTAAAAATTAATTAAAAATCTTACATTAGAAATAAATAATTTCTTTTGTATTATTCCACATGCAAAAATAACAAATTGTTCATATTAGGTTTTTTTCTGTTTTAGATATACGTCAAGTTAAAATATCACTTGAATCAATATACTGATTTCTAAATATCTTTTATGTTCAACAGCAATAAGTAAAAACAAAAAGTTTGGTTTCAATTTTTTTTTTAAATTCTCATTTAAATTAAAGATGAATTTATTTACATTTATTTAAAATATTTCAATGCTTTAAAATGCTTCGATTAATAACTCATATTCGTTAAATCATTTATTTAATTCATAAAATGCACTCTTATTTAATCGAAACTTGATTCTTCAGAGGCTCGGAATCATTTATTTCGTCTTGTTCCCGCGTTTTTAAGGTTTATAAGTTTGTAAGCTTCTCTCTCTCAACTTACTTATTTAGAATTGCAATATATACAAGTTTACATTCAAACAACAATAATTTATAGCACATGCGAATACATATACGGTTTGACAAGCATAATACCACGATGCAATATTCATCAAGAATACTGAATAGCACAAAAGAAAGAATTTACACAATGCATTTATCATCAACACATCAGTGCTCAAATACTGGAATGATAGTTCGAACATTTTCACCTTTAAAGTTCATGTTTGATGAATAAAAATTTGAAAACCTTTCGCTGGTTGTTCTACATTGCAACGTTTAGAAGTCAATTCGCTGTAAATCATTCAAAATACAAACAGATTTTTGTGTGTTTACTGGTATAGATCATACAGTACGGCTCTAAAACCTTACAGAAGACTTTCAGCGTGATGTTGACGACCCACGCTTTGCCCCCAGTCTTCTTTCTCATTGATGTTTGGGGTCCCTTGGGGTACGAGAGACATGTCGCCATTTTTCCAGTTGTCTTTCCGTTCTGTAACTGGAAAAGATATAGCTTAAAAGACGTCAAGGTACACAGTCAACCCTTCTTAATTCAAAACCATAGAGCGAACTGCTTATAAGGTTGTTGTAATAGGTAATTTTTTTTAAAAAAAATTGACTGTCGTTCTAACAACGGAGGAAGAATGTTTTAATTAATGGCTTTTGTAACAGATCTTTTTAAATAACAACTGAACAAATAGATGGTGCTGCTATCTGTACTATATCGTAATGATAAAAACAGTTAGTGCCGGTCTAGTCTTTGGATTAAAGCGATAAAGGCATGGAAAATGGTATTGGTCTTCCTGGTTATTTCGGACGATTCTTTTCTCTCTATTCTATAATATTTTGTATAATCTTTCTACTTTGTTCATAAATTACATTGTAAAACACAAGAAAATGAAAAGGGGAAAAATTGTGGTTAAACATAGTTTATATACAAAGTAGAAAAATTATACATAATATATTACAAAATAGAAAATATTAAACCTATAAATAACCACGAAAGCACAGACCATTTTCCACGTCTTGATTTCCTGAGTCCAAAGACTAGACTGGCACTAACTGTGCTTATCATTACGGATTAGTATAGATGGCAGCGCCATCTATTTGTTCAGTTGTTAATTAAAATGACCAGTTACACTTTTGAATTAAGAAGGATTGACCACATAAGTAGAGTTAAGGGTTAGTGTCAAACAGAAAGAAAACTATAGTAAAATATATAATCTTTTTAAAAAAGAAAAATAACTAAAAAAAATAGCAGGGTAAAATATAAAACTGAATTATTAGAGTTTATAATTTAAGCAATATATTAACTCAGCGCTAGCACATTTTTTAAATTAAATATAATCATTATAAGTATTTCAGATGTTCTAAAAACCAAATAAATTATTCTTTTGAAAGCTATTATTCATATACTATCAGAACACAGACTTATGAAATCGAAGAGTCGTAAATTCGAGTCCAGATGCCATTGAAAACTCGCCGTGTAGAGGAGGTGATGCACGTCGTCGCGCATCTGTCGTGGATCAAAGTCCTAACGCTGACATGGTGTGAAAATTGGGAAAGTGGTGTCCCGGCTCAAATGTCCTCCTTGTCATTTGACCCATGTTCAAAATTACGAGGTTCACTAACAATAGCCCTTGTGTTGCTTAACAGTGTGACGTTAATAAAAATAAAATAAAAAAATCCAGAAATGTTTTGCTATTGGAAGGATAGGTGATAAAATTGCGAGGAAGAATAAAAGTTTTGAAGTCAGATTAGGTCCCACCAATCAAGCACGTAAATGCCTTATCGCACACACATATTTGGAACATCCGTTTCATGAATTTTTTCACACAGCTAAAGGTGAAGGGTAGCCGTTAGCAAAATGATACACGTTGACGTCAGCCACGTCCTATCTTTACATTGAAAAATTACATGCGGATTTTTCAGCTTCGGAAAACTAACATCCAATATTATTTCTTTTATCCCGCTCACACTTTTGTAGAAAACAGAAATGGATCTTCATTCTGTTTA
This sequence comes from Trichonephila clavipes, assembly GCA_019973935.1. Classification (NCBI taxonomy): domain Eukaryota; kingdom Metazoa; phylum Arthropoda; class Arachnida; order Araneae; family Nephilidae; genus Trichonephila; species Trichonephila clavipes. The sequence continues at coordinate 181,250 of BMAU01003368.1, read as the reverse complement.
AAAATCGCCATTAAAATATTATACACAATTAAAATATACACTATTTCTGATGCATTTGACGAAGCTCAGGCATCCATCCCTACCGCCATAGTTTTTATGACGTAGGGAGCCGTAGAACTCCATTGGCTGGAATTTCAAGCAATTTTTTCCAAGCAATTATTTCTCGTTACTGGGTAAAAGTTGTTCTGGCCGTTGCTATGGCAACTAGGTAAAAATCGATCAGAATGGCTGCTTTAAGGATAATTGCTCCAAATACGTATACGTGTTATAAGGCCTTAAGTAATATATTTCTCACAATCAAATGTCCGATACTTTTTTAGACAGCCATGTAATACTTCATTTCTAATTTTCCACAGAATTTTGGAAGCGTCATCGTGTGAATAAGATAAGAAAATAATTTTAAATGCGTGAACTCGAAATCAAATATCTCTAAATGACCGGCAAGACTAATTAGCATCCAGTTTGGTGATTTTTTTTTCAAAATAAAGAGTACTACTTTGACAACACCTCACAAAATAGGCAATTTTCCAGCAGAAATCCAACATAAAAAACATGGTATTCAATTCAATCATAAGCCGTTGATTTTCCTCTATAGATGGAATTTATATATATATATATATATATATATATATATATATATATATATATATATGTACAGTTGCGTATAAAACTATTTTAAATTTTTGGTTATTTTATTGTTCAGAAATTAAACATAGGTAAAAATTTCTTATAAATTGTAAAGGGATAATCAGTTATTACTTACATCACTTTTTACATTTATTTTTTCATTAGCAGTAAGCGAATACATTTGAATATTTCAAACATTTGATCCAAAATTTAAAGACAAATAGCTATAAGAAAGTTTTATAGTTATTTTTAACGAAAACGCCTTTCTTTTATAGATAACGATTGAAAATAAATTGTTTATTGTAGAAAATTTGATGAAATTTAACTTTGTATTTCGATTGAAAACATCGTACCAAATAACTTTTGGAACCAGTATGAAAAAGACTTGCAATATATTTAAATGGAGAGTTTTCTATGGTTTAATGAGTTTATTATAAAGTTATTCCAAACACATGCACTTTGCTAATTCATAAGGCTTACCTGTGACAGAATGTTAACAAATGATTAAAAAAATTATTATTATTATGTCCCAATCCATTAATTAGACTGCAATTTTCTGCACTGAAAAATTAACATGCATGTTAGGAATAAAAGCATTGAACTAGAACCGGGGTAAACATTAGGTCGATCGCGATCGACCGGTGGACCGAAAAGACATTTTGGGGTGACCGTCTTAACATAAAACGTAAGACGTGCATACTAAAAGAAACACAGGTGGTTTTCAAGATAATGGAAACATCCGTGAATAAAAGAGACACCGTTTTTGTAAATAAAGCTGCAACCCAAATTTGAGACGTTTTCAAGAATTTAATAGACTATAATCAAAAGAGTTGCATTCATGGGTTAACCCATTTGGCAATGTTGATGTGAAAAATATAACTAAAAATATGTTACATATTCTCTTTATCTCTCGGGGAAAACAAGGTTTTTTTTTTCTCCTTCAAAATGACGTACTTGTTAACAATAACTTTTGTAATCTAATAGACTAAGTAAAGTATCCCAATTTTAAAGAAAGTTGCAATTCATTTAACATCATTCTTATCATCTTCTTAACACCTATCTGTCTGTGTGAATCTACATTTTGAACGAATATAATTAAGAGAATATATCATCCCCGTTTAGCAGATGACCACATAGAATCCAGTGCAAGTTTAGCAGTTAGTAATTATATATCGAGGTATTCAAGATTGGGGTGGATAAAATGAAGACTAAGTCCTCTACTGAGACTATAGCTACGAGAGCTAATTTTAATTGAAAATAATTTATTTTCTGATATATTGTGAATTGTTTAAAAATGCAACAATTGATATTATTAAATGTATGGGTATAATTATTACGTTTGTATTTTGAGCGTTTGACTTCAAACGTAGTTTTAAAATAGTAAGTTTTTCCACTGATGGTAATTATGTGTATGTAATTCTATGTATTCTGTATTTATTATTGCTATAATATAAGTATTATTGAGCTTTTTTTTATTATCACACTACGTCACAAGGTGGACCGCAGCATCTTGAAAAAAATTAAAAGTAGACCGTGCATGTAAAAGTCTGCCCACCCCTGAACTGGAAAATGTATCAGCTTAATTTTCTGATTCCTGCCAGGGTTTTCGTTTCCAGCAAGTAATTCCAGGGTCAATCCAGAAATAAGATGGAATTTGTGACTTATTTCCTGAAGAATCGAGCTATTATAATGAAAAGCATTAGAATGTTTCAATGTATATGCTTAGTGTAATCATCAATTCAACATTCTACATTGGAAAGCAAGAATTTAAAAAAAAAAGCTCTCTCTCATCTCTATACCAGCGTTGATTTTACTTTTAATAATGTTTCATCTGGCTCCATTATATCTTACAATCCAAAGCAGTGGTTTCTTAATATTTTGATCACCGCAGATCCCCTTTATGCACCAGCTTGACATCGCGGACACTCAAAATTTTGAATAACCTTCTCTGACTCCCAACGCATGGATGAGTGCCTTAAAGGTTGCTCTATAGTCTTAAGACTGCCTCTGCTATTTATAGACATTTTTAACACTTATTGAAGTGAAACTTCTTTGCGCTCAAGAGTGAATGAAAAATTTGCCCAGTTTTGCGTTAGGGTGAAAAAGCGAACGGAAGTTGTCTCTCTCCCCCTATCCCCCTGAATCGTCGACATGGTGAAGAGATAGCAAGTGCGGACACACACCACGTGGCTTGCGTCATATCCGTGAAAAAGTCGGATGATTGACCAACTCTCCGATTGGGGGTCCTTTTTCCCTAGACCCGGGGACATCTATCAACAATTGTGTGAGTTGCAGTGTGTGCATTATGTAGACAAAATAGCTCTTGCAGCAAAATTATGCCTTTTTGAAATATTTCCTTCGATTGTTGGCTAAATGGCGATGTGTTCGGAGGCTATTTTTTTTTAAAAAAAATTTTTCATTTGCGTTCAATTATTATTAATTTGAGTCAGAATACCTGAAACACATGCACAGAGAGGAAAAGAGTTTCGTGGAAGAAAAAAAAGAAGTCCAGTCAAAAAGTGACAACAAAAAAACTGGAAAAAAAATGGAAATCCATCAAGTGGTACTGCCAAATCTCCATCAGAGTACACGAGACATTGCAAAATACTCTCTTAATGCCCAGTTTAAGGGCTGGGAATGCTTTTAAGACTCTGTTAATGACAGCACAGATTAATACGTACTTTATTGTGGCAGCGGTATCCTAGTGGTCAAGGTATCGGATCGTGTCTGGCATGTCATGAGTTCGATCCCTGTACCACTAAAGACCCACCGCGTTGAGGAGTGATGCACGTTAAATCTGTCGATAGTTCAAACGTCCTCTCGTTGGTGTGGTGTGGTAGTTAGGAGAAGTGGTGCCAGTTCAAGTGTCGTCCTCGTCACTTGTCTATGGTTCAAAATGACGAGCTCCGTCGCCAAAAGCCCTCGTGTAGATGAACAGTGCGACGTTAATATTCACGCACTCAATCATTTCGGGCTTTGTGAACCACTCTGTGCCATCAACTACAGAGTTCTCAACAAGTCTAGTGTGTGTTGGTACTGATGCATGTGAATCGATAGTAAATTCTATTATACGTTACAAAGACTATGATTTCCATAAAAATGCTCACAAAGATTTTTAAAAGCGAATCGTTGATAATTCTTTCTGTCACGGGTGTTCGGTTTGTGATAGATTATGGTTTAGAGATGATTTGAGAACGCCTTTTGCTGAGCACAAAAATATTTTACCGGGAATTAATTTAGAAGACATTAAAACAGGCTACAATTGCTCGCAAAGTTTAACCGCCCGTGAAACCAAATTTATTAAAATATAATGGTTTTTATACCCAAAAATTCCAGCACATATTCGTACTTTGGATTTGGTATTAGAAAGACTCATTACGCCACGAATACCTTTCATGCATATTAGGCGATTGAGACATGTACACGGTCAGTTTGGAATATTAGGGCAAATAATCAACGTTCCAACGTCATAAAAGAAGTTTCACTTCTATCGTGTGGCGTTCGACGCACCATTTTTTTCTCTTTAAGAAAATATTAAACATCTAATTATATATATATATATATATATATATATATATATATTACAAAATACTAGTTTCAAATAAATAAATAGTGTAGGCGCTATTCCATTAGGAAATCAAGATGGATGCCATTGTTATCCTATTAGCGTGCTATTTGAATTCAGTTCGTATTTGGTTTGGCAATACATCAAAACGATCATCAAGCAAGGCGTAGATTCGTCGAATGGGCCCAAAATGAGATTGCCGTTGTTCCCACTTTTCATAAGCGAATTTTGTTTAGAGATGAAGCGCACTTCTGGTTGAATGGCTACGTCAACAAACAAAACTGCCGCATTTGGAGTAAAGCTAATCCACAAGTGTGTGTCGAAACACCGTTAGATCCAGAAAAACTGACTGTTTGGTGCGCTTTATGAGCTGGTGGAATACTTCTTCAAAAACGATGAAGGCCACAACGTTACAATCAATGGTGATCGGTATAGAGCCATGATTACTAACTTTTTCATTCCTGAATTGAACAATCATGATGTCCAGGAGCTGTGGTTCCAACAAGACGGCGCAACATGTCACAAAGCTCGTGCCACAATCGATTTATTGAAAGGCACGTTTGGTGACCGCCTAATTTCACGTTTTGGACCTGTGAATTGGCCTCCAAGATCTTGTGATTTAACACCGCTAGACTATTTTTTGCTTGGCTATGTAAAGTCATTGGTCTATGCGGATAATCCACAAACGCTTGACCATTGGGAAGACAACATTCGCCGTGTTATTGCCGATATTCGGCCACAAATGTTGGAAAAAGTCATCGAAAATTGGACGTCCACATTGGACTACATCCGAGCCAGCCATGGCAGTCATATGCCAGAAATCATATTTAAAATGTAATGCCACAAGATTATCTTTCGAATAAAAAAAATTCATGCCAATCGAATAATACATTGTTGTTTTATTGCAATTTAAAAAGTTCTATACCTCTAAAAAAAACACCCTTTATTATATATTCTTTGAGAATATTACTTTTTGGCAATGTATATGCTGTTGCAAACAATAAAAAAGAAACAGGATTAATACTCTTGATCGAAATAAATGTTCTAATAAATATTTTTATTGAGGATAATTTAGTGATCTAGTCTAGGGCGGCACATCTTTTAGTTTTCCCACCAGGTCTTTCAGCCTGTAAAAGATGGAAATCTTAACATTAGATGAGAGATCTTCGCGGACACCTTAGGGATCAGCAAACCACAGTTTAAAAACTGCTAACTTAAAGGGTTGTTTTATTACATTTTTAGCATAGCAACTTGCTGGTGTTGGTGAATTCAGGGCTATTAGCTTAGCACAAACAAAGGAAGCACGCATGCGCACCGTTTTCTCCGAAAAGGAAACTTACTCGGTAGATTATGCAGAGATTGTACTGAAGATCGAGCCTTACTTATGTACGTCAGAGATTGTGTCAAGAGAGAGTTTTGGGGGTTGTGTCCTTCCTTTTCACGAAATCTTTCCAGCATTTTACGCACTTCACTTTGTACCTAGAAATAAAAGAAAGTGCTTTTGAGAATCTTAAATACAAAAACTGGATCAACCAATACTATGATCTGTGATTTTTAGTATACAGTGAAATACGTATAGTGAGAAAACTTTTTTGATATACTGATTGCTCTTGAGATAACGCACATTTTTTTTTACAACTGAGAGTGTTTAAAACACCTATCCGCTTCCCAAACTATCATACTTAGTGATTCGATATGTCGTAAAATAACGCATACTGAAAGATCACTTCGCTAAAACTGCGAATGTTGCAATGGCTGTAATTCAGTGTTTCTCAAACAGTGGGGCGTACCCCCCTGAGGGGCGTCATAACCCAACGAGGGGCGGGGTGGAGGTGCAAGCATATGTTAAAGTCTAGATTTAAAGATTATTTTTAAAAAAATTACAAAAACTTATTTAAGGGAATTAAAACAAAATACATTCTGACATAATAAAAATAAAAGTTGCACTTTTATTGTCACCTGTTCCAATTTAAAAATTGAGAAAATAAAAGCAACATAATACTTTTCTTATTAATTAAAAGTATAATGAATTTAAAATATCTATTACTTAAAAATAACTTACTTAAAATATCTATTACTTAAAAGTAACATATACAAAATTTAATACTTATCTTGAAAATTTCAGGGGTTTATAATTAAGATAGTATTGTAGTTGTTGGGTGAAAGTGCATTGTTATTGCATTCAATACATTGTTATTGTATGGAGTGGACGCGATGAAAATTATGATTGAAAATTGGGTCGCAAGTATTGAAAGTTTGAGAAGCACTGCTGTATTCCAAACAAGTATTTACATGAAAAGATGATTTGTTGACAATCGACGATCTGTACCAATGAGACGATTGAGGCCGAAGGTGCCCATGCTTTGCACGAGAGTAATCCTATACAAATGTTCGCAAGACAGCGTCAATGTCGAAAATTTTTGGCACCAGCTCATATGAAGCACATCTGTCTTCTGGCTCATAGAAAAGGGAGAGTGGTGCAGCTTCTGTTCACCAAAGAACGTGGATCACCCTAAAGTAGAAGTCATCCCCTGATAGTTTTTATTGAGCCCTAAGGAATGCCCTTCATATCCAGGGTGGGCCTGTCAGATGAAAACCTCCCGATGAGCTTCGCCCATTCTACGCCCAGTACCACTCTCACTAACTGGAGGTAAGGAGTAGATATTGAGAGTTTTAATGCCCTCCAGATTTATATAGAGAGTGAACATGAAAATATTAGTTAAGTATTGGTGTCTTTATATCAAAACACCTTCGAGTAGCTTTACTACCAATATTAGACAACAAGGCCATATAACTATTTCCGTGCAGAACTTATTGCAATTTAAAAAGCTCTTAAGGCTTCAGATATCTACTCTGCCAATTAAGATACCTGGTTTTGGACTTACAGCCACATATATCAACAAACCTAGTCCCGTATTGGTGACAAAGCTTCAAAGTCTGTTCTAGATCTTTTGCAAAAACTCTCAACATGGTATGGTATACATTTGCAATGGATCCCTTCACATGTAGGTCTCGGTGATAACAAATTGGTTGATCAACCACAGATTTATTTATTAAATAACTCGTGCCAAAAAAAAACACGTAATATAGTATGCTACTTACCTCTCCATTTAAGAAACAGTACAGCAAAGCTACAAATGATCCCTGGAATTAAAAAAAATGGTGACGTAAAATGTATTAAAATGCATATGCATAGTATACAGTTCCAAATATTCATTACACAGAAATATGTTTTTTTTTCTTTATAAAAGCACTTTTTAGTAAAACCTATTTGTTCAGAGATTTTGTGATGCTTAGGTAAGTTAAATTTCCAGTAATATGCTCATACTTTATTAATTAACAAGAAAGTTTTAGGATATTTTATTAAGTAATAAAAAAGAAAGAAATATATTGTGAAAGAAAAAAATACAAAAATAAAATGCATATAAAAAAATCACGATAAAGAGTTAATTCTCTAATACTACTCAATAAGTAAATAAATGCATTTGAAAAAAGTTTGTTTTTTTAATCAAATAATAAACTAAAAAAAATATGGTGTTATAATTTGATATAGGATTGCTACGCACCAATTTGTTGTTTATATTTGTCAAAATGGACGATAACTTTACAATATGGTTACCTTAATATTTTTATTCTATGGCAATGTAGTTGCCCAGGGGATGACATATAGTATAGTTAATTTTTGTCGTTGTTTTTTCCGCGGTAACCCTATTAATTTCAGACGATTTTAATTCGATTTCTTTAAAAAAGTTAATCATTTTCATTGCAATCAGTCTTCTGGGTAGCTGATTCAGTCTTCTATTGTATTTTGTGCTATTTTGGAATATGGATAATTTTAATACATCGGTGAGTACCAGAATATTTTTTTAATTATATGAGGATGTGCTCTTAATTATTTATGTAAATTGCGTAGCTCTACTTTATTTTACTTTTAAATAATGCATTTTTAAACTTTCTTTGCTCGATGAAATTCATTAAGGTATCCGACTACGTTCGGAATCGTGATTTTAAAAAAAACACATAAAAGGGTAGTTTTCATGATATTTAGTGTCACTTAGATTAGAAGGCATGTATAAAAACTTTTTAAAGACATTATGGCAAAAACAATTATTTAAATACAATATTTTAGCAAAAAAATTAACTTAGAAAAATCTTTTTTTCAAAATGCTCTCTTTTTATAAAAAATGCTTCTAAAATAATAATATTTCGCTTATATAAAGTAAAGACTTCTCTCCAGAGAGTCTGAACTATGAATTTTGAAAAATTCCCAATATTTTCAGAGTTACCACCAATTGAAATAATTATCGGCGTTTTTTCTTAAAATTTCCCCCTTCTGTTGTAGTAAAATATGGCTAAATCCACTTCTAAATTATATATTTCAAAAATTCTAGTTGAGCCTCTGTACAGAGGTCTGAGCTATATAAAGGCAAAATATTATTATAATAGAAGCATTTTTCACAAAAGGAGAATATTTAGAAAATGGGTCATTCTATGTTCATTTTTTATCAAAATATTATACTTCAATAATTTTTATTGTAATAATATTCTTAAAACAATTTTATGTACATTTTCTAATCCAAGTGACACTAAATATCATAAATATCATCCATTTAAATGCTTTTGAAAAATCACGGTTCCGAACGTAGTCGGATACCTTAAAGGAATTAGGAGTTTTGGAATATTGCAAGTTATATCAGCAATTATATATTAAGTGATATTCATTATCGATGAATTTTAACATACATTATGTAATTATTTTATGTATAATATAATATACATATATAATATAATTATCATTATAAATAATAGTTATTGTTATACATAATGATTTAAATTCTTTTATTGTTATTCTATATACTAATTAATATTAAATTATATTATATGAATATTATTGCATATATTTTAATAAATTATATTAGTATGATATATATATATATATATATATATATATATATATATATATATATGTGTGTGTGTGTGTGTGTATAATAATTATTATTAAAATATATAATTACTATTATATCTTACATAATATAACTGTTATTATAAATAATTATTATTATATTGTATTAATATTAATTAGGGATGGCTATTGGTTATTTTCAATCTATTTCTATATTCTTTTTCACCTGACGATTTGTTTTAGCTAAGCCGCCATCTTGTATTTCACCACACTCAGCAAAAAACTCTGCTTGGCGCGTAATACTCTGATATCAAGGGGCCGCGGTAGCCGAGTGGTATAGGTATCGGATCGTGGCTTGCTTGGTCACGAGTTCGATCCCAGTACCCCTAAAGACCCGCCGTGTAGGGCAGCGATGCACGTTAAATCTGTCGAGAGCTGAAACGTCCTCCCGTTGGTGTGGTGTGGTAGTTAGGAGAGGGGGTGCCAGCTCAGGTGTCGTCCACGTCACTTGACCATGGTTCAAAATTACGTGGTCCTTCGCCAAAAGCCCTCGTGTAGCTGAACAGTGCGACGTTAATATTCAATCAATCAATCACCTCTGATATCAAATTAGTTCCAAAAATATTATGATTTGAATGAAATATTTCACGTTTAACCATTCACAATTATGAATCTTTCTTTTTACATTTGTTTTAAAATTAAAAGTTAAAATGATATAATTGAAATAAAAAAAATTATTTCATTCTGACTTGTACCACTGTTCTATCATGTGGTATTTATTTTTTGCTTCCAAAACAGCTGCGATGAATTTTGAATTTATCTATAAATAAAAGTAACGTTACTCAAAGTTTTCTCAATACTTTTTCAAATCTTATTCAGCCAGAGCTGATTAAAAGTTTTTTCCCAAACACTTTGAGGTTATTTCAATTTATCTTTTTAGTCAAATACAAGATTCGAAAGTAAATCCATTAAATCACATACATTTGAATCCACACTCATGATTTTCATTCCATTTCTTATTATACTTACATGGCGAAAATCTCTCGGAGGAATTAAGATGCAATCAATACAAAAAGGAGAATTCTATTTATGATTCTAAAATTAGAGACTGAAATTTTTATTTATTTATTTTTCTTCTCAAGAAATTCCATTAGTATCACTTACTTAGGCTCAAGTTACACTACATTAGAAATAATTTTACAATCATCTTTTCATCATATAAAAATATTCAATCAATTATTTTCGAATATTTCTCTTTTTGTAAAAGTTCGAAACGAAATTTGTTCTCCGTCGCTGTAAAATATTAAAGAAGGAATTAAGTTATATATATATATATTTTTCCATTTGCTTTAAGTATTTTCCTTGATTAAGCACTTTTCTTTTTGACGAAACGGACAATCTTGTTTCGCGGGCGCGTGTCGCGTTGATAGTTTTATTTTAATTAAATAATTCGTGTTTTATCAAAAAGAGATCTTTTGTTTAATTTAGAAAAATTTAATAAGGAACAAATTAAAATATATAGTAATTATGTGAATTAAAAATTTGTAAAGATTTACTTTTTTTAAATAATAAAATTTAAATTAAACACAACTTGAGAGAATAATTTTAATCACAATTTATTGGGAAATTACAAAGAATATTTCCAAGAAACCAATAGGAAATCACAATAAAAGTCAATTTTTTATTTATCGTGATATTCTCTTTCTCTCTCTCTTTTCTCTTGATTTCCCTAAACACACTAAATACCGAAATACGCCATACAGGATATTTCCCCCATAGTGATATACTGTTCGTGAAAAAGTGATTTACATAGACCCTTCCCAGGAGGAACTTGAGGAATTATCAGATTGGTGACTTTATTACCCTTAGCGTCAAATTTGGCAAAAAATACGATAACGTAAATGAATCATCCAGAAGGCTCTAGGATCAATCGCTCTAGAGTGTTTCGCATTAGGCAATATAAAGATAGGTAGAGTTTAGATCATACTTCAGTAGTGCTCTTTGACTGCGAAAGATTCCTACACAGCATGTTTCACTTTTAACTGACTTTTAACCTCATCCGATAGATAATTTTTTTTAAAAAGAGTTGTATGAAAATTATAAATTAATTTTATTGACGAAAAGGTTTTGTTTAAAAGCCCTAAAATCTGAAATTGTATGATGCAGTTCCACCTGAATGTTCAGAAAGCATTCAATTATTTAAATTATCATTGCGTATAACTTTGACTTATGGAGTGTATTCTAATTTCAAAATCTTAATTACCGATCCAATCCTCACGTAGAATAAAAAGCGGGGGAGGGGACGACACGAATCGTTTGCACTAAAGAACTGTAATAGAGGGTGATTTTTTTTTAAACTGACAAATCGGAGCACTAGCTTAGCTAGTCCTTAGTGGGCCCTGTATAAAAATTCTTTGGGGTGGAGTGGGAACTTTCTTAATAGGCCAATTGATAACACTGATAAGATTTTTTTACATACACATGTTAGAGGATCTGTATTATTAATACAGCTAATACGGCGGTATCTATGCCCCTGAATTGGAGTTACCTGAAGCTCGATCTAAGGCAGCGATACTCAATCGTGATACTAAGAGCCGCATGCGGCCCACGGGGCCTTTTTAAGTGAACCGGTCATGACCCATTGCTTTGAAAAAAAATTATAAAAATTTGGTGGGAAATTCTTTTTTTAAGAAATCAAATACATCAATTCCGATTTTTTCTGTCGATGCTGTAGGGGTGCGAATTGATATTTTACTTCCTGATTAATGATAACAGAGAACAGTGGAGTAGCGACCATTTTAAGAGTGGAACGAATTTTTAACTATTCTTCATATGTTGCAAGCGAAAAATGTTCGAAGGAAATAAGTTGTTTCAAGACGATTGGGAAGTTGACTATTCTGTAGTAAAAAACAAGCACGGATCAGTAATTGTTTGATTTGTCCCGAAACTATTTAAAAAATGCAAATAAACAGGAATAGTTCAATGACACTCTTTTCCTCGGAGGTCTCTTTCAAGAGGTAATCTTTACAACAGCAAAAAGTGTTTTATCAGTGGTAATGTCAAAGGGGTAACAAAGGCACCGAATGAAATTTGTTATATTATTGGTAATCATAAGAAACCGTTTGCTGATGCAGAAAGTGCGAAGGAGTGATTCTTAAATGCTTCCAATTTAGAAAAATTCAGTGACAAAAATAAAAGATATAGAAAAATAATAATTAAAAAAAAACAAAGTACGAATTTTAATGATTTGATCAATTTTCCACAATTTAAATTTTCTGTGTTATCTTGGTCTTAAAGCATTCCGCCCCCCCCATCCTCCAATAATCCTCATGCTGCGGCCCGTGTGAAAAAGCAAAAATATGTATGTAGCTCGGTGAGAAAAAAGGTTCAGTACCCCTAATCTAAGGGATCTCAGGAGTGTTAATTTTGTCTCGAGGGCTGAAACTACAAACAATTTTCAAATGGATATAATTTTTTGAAATTAAAGCTAAATAATTCGAATGTTTTACACATTATTTATAAAAGAAAAAAAGTTTCAAAAAAGTACAAAATTTTAAAATATAATCATAATAAAATACCTGTAATAAACATTAAGTAATTTTTACGTTGCGCATGGTGTTATCTAAAATAATAGTCTTTGATGTATAGTTTTAGAATTGTAGAGCTTTGTAGAATTACAAAATGTATCATAATACTCTTTAAATCTTACCTAATTTTAGCATTATATATCTTTTTTTTATTTCAAAATATTTGAAAAATATATTGAAATTTAAAAAAAAAAACATTTTAAATGCAATTTTTTAAAAAATAATTCATTATTCTATTTATATGAAAATAGTTACCATGTAATAAGGTTACACATTTAACTTTTTCAATCAACTTATTGGTTGTTATTGGAGCTAATATTTTTAAAAAAATACGATACGCGACGTAAAACCTAATTAGTATTTCTTACAAAAATATTTCTTATTTTCGTATGCTTATAATTTTATAACTTATGACTATATTTTAAACATTTTACATATTTTGAAGCCTTATTCCTCTATAAATAATGGGAAAACGATTAAAATTATTTAATTTTAATTTCCAAGAATTATATCTATTTGAAAATTGTTTAAATTTTCAACCCTCAGTACAAAGTTAACACATCTGAGACCCCCAAAAGATCGCAATGGCGCCAAACGTAGGCTGAAATTTAACAATGACAAAGAAAACAGGATTCTGTAAAAAAATTAGTTTCAAAAACCGCGATTTGGGGGTATTCGTGGCACTGTTGTAGCGTACCAAAATAAGAATAGGCATAAAACACAGATATAAAAGCAAAGTGCAAATTAATGGTTTCATATGGGAACACCATGTCAATAATTTCGATTGTAAAAACAAATACACCACAGCTCCGAATAATAGTATTTCAACTTACCAATACACAGTAAAATAGAATAGCTTCTGCATTCATTGTTACATAGGGTTTTAAAAAAACATAATATAATTATCAGAACATAAAAATAAACTTTACCTGGAAAGAAGAGAAGGTTTGATCAATGTAGAGCCACGTGATTTCCACTTCATCACTCAGATTGGCGGCAAAACTAACGGCCAATAGAAGCGCATAGTGCACGCCAAACAATGGTACCAGCACAAGAGTTGACTTGAACCACTTCCTGCAAAAAGATATTTTTCAACAAAATATTTAGTTAAAGAGAAATATATGGAACACTTACGTCGTTGTATAAAATCAATCACTAATGAAATATATGAATTGCATTAAAGATAGTATGAATATTATTTGATGAAAAGAGAACTGCATGAGGTTGGTTTATTGATTGATTTTTATCAGAATAAAGGTATAATTAATATTCTTTTAAGTAATTGCGTAATTAACTTTATGCAGAGCTTGCTGTCATTTTTTTCTGTCTATAATCTGTTTAACATATCGTCTGCCTAATTATCAGACTGCGTAACTCCACCGGCGTTAATGATTTGATATAGGAGTGCAACGCGCCAAGCGCTTTTGGGCGCGATTCCTTAATCCTTTTGTTTTGTCTACGCCATGCCTCAGTGCGCGCTCCGCTTTTCATTTATTCCTCGATCAGTATAATCACTCCTTTTTTTATTTCATAATAAAACTAGATTTCGAAGGGAGAGGTGGTGGTAAGATTTTAACATAAAATAAATACAACAGAAAGTAATATTAATGTATTACACTTCCTGATATAAATTACTTAACGTCTCGTTCTACCACAATCGTAGCTGTAGTATCGGAGTTCAATCCTTGTGTGTCTATAGTTGGTTTTCAGTACGTTGACTTCAATAAAGTAAAATAGTGATTTTTTACACCTGTTAATGAGCAATCAAAATGCTTAAGACGATTAACGATCCCGCCAACTGTGAAGTGCGTTCTGTAATTCGTTTTATTTTCAGTACATTGACACCAATAAAGTGAAATTGTGATGTTTCTACACCTGTTAATGAGATGTACATAAGATGTTTGCCGATCGCGCCGACTGTGAAGTGCGTTCTGTAATTCGTTTTATAAACGTATGAAATGTTAAGCCAGTTGAGATTCATCGTCAACTTGTAGAGATTTATGTTGAAAATGCAATTAATGATGGACTGATAAAAAAATAGATTCGGCTTTCAATGAAGGCAAAGTCCATAACGTATCACGGAGTAGGAAGCTTTCTGTTGTCAATGATGGCTTGGTTAAAAAAGGGAATGGGACAATTCGAGAAAATAGACGGTTCAAAATAAGATGGCTTTGGGATGAGTTTCCATACATTTCCAAAACTGTTCACTGGTGGCATTTTTCTTTGAAGAAGATACACACAAATTGGTTTCCCGATATGACAATTGTGGTAATTATACAGAAAAATAGTGCCCAACATGCTCTTTCAGATAAAAACAAATTTTGTTTCAAAAACAATATTTTTTATGAGAGATTTTGCAAAACGGTACTTAGTGTCCGGGCATACCTCGTGCATATCTCTTGCGACGTGTTCGCGTCCCACTGCTGAAAAATCTGCTTCTATTTGTGTACAACACCTTTCATATGCTCACGTGCACCTCTAAATATCGCGAGGTCCTGTCTTGTGACATCGTAAAGGCAATCTATGACCGTGAGAATTCAACGGCTGGATACGTGCAAGCCGGAACTCCGAGTGCATTTGAGATTTCAGAAATGATCACCCTCCCGACAATGGAGAAAACTCTCAGTTTGAAATACCAAAGAGAATGGTTGTGTTGCCTCCTTCCCTCACAAATAACATATTCTGATATCAATGAAATAATCAATAGTTCAACTTCAATGTAGGAGTATATACTGTAATTAATAGCTGTGACGTAACTAAATCAATTACTTAATTTCTTAATTCTCACTTTACCATCAATTTTTCAAACGTCACAGCAACATAGAAATGGTGGAAGCGGTGGGGATTTTATAGTATTCAGGAACCGTGAGGGGGGAGTGTTTACGGAGGGAGATTGAGAGGGGTCGCATATTTTGACTGACTGTTGGAAGGAATCCGGCAAGGAGAAAACACACTGTAACGGCGTGGCACATAGTACACTAGGAGGCGTGACACATAGCACACGATAGACTAGAAAGAGGGCACTGCTGTGAACTGTTTTGGCTTTTGAGCGGGAAGGAGAGACGAAGAGGAGTCTCGAACGAAAGATGGACGAAACTGCCTGTAGTTCCCGATGTGACTTTGAATTGTAAATTAAAATATTAATATAGTGATGTGTTTTGAAGATTAGAGCTGATTAATTCAACTACAAGATGACCTTACAACACCTTGTTTTGAAGGAGATGAGTGTTGAGGTTGACAAGAAAGAAAAAACAATCCTTTAGACGGCCGGAATTTGAATCAACGGATCCGTTGTGGAATTACTCAGATTCGAAGAAATGTCAAACGGACCACTGTGAAAAATTGGAATTATTCAGATTCGAGAAAAGGTCAAACTGATCACTGTGTAAAATGTGAATCAACGATTCGAGAAAAGGTAAAAATAGTTAAGATGGTAAAAATTTGGCAATGGAAAAATATTTCGTTTGGCGTCGGTTGTATAATTTTGGCGACTTCATTGCCTTAGCCAGTGAAACGGAAAAGTACCACAAAATATTTAAAAATAATATTTTTTCTTTCGATTTTTAGTTTATGTAACCTTGAAAACATTGCTCCCTTAATTCGTTAATATCTGCAACAGTTGTTCAATTTAACTAGTTCATTATTTAAATAAAGAGAAATTTAGTTCATTCAAAGAAGTATTCTTCTAAAATACTCACTATATGATAGCTTAGTACTTAAAATATGAACTTGCAGAATGAGGTTGGAAAAGTTTCGCAAGATATTAAAATAATCAAAACGTCAAAATTTTGAAATAATCGAAATAATAAATAAACATATCAACCAGGTTCGTCACATCCAAAGACGTCACCAAAAATCAATAGTGGAAATTTTTCCCGTGTTCGTGTGAACACAGTAATATTAACAATGACAGCATTTGTCAACATTTTTTTTTTGAATGGCCGATATTTTTTTCGTTTGGCGAGATTAAAACTGACCATCGTACGTAAAATTAAAAATATGAAATATGTATTAGAAAAATTTTTATTTCAAAAACCCCTAATAAATGTTTTTTTTTATTCGAAAACTATAATACAGTTTTTACGCTCATACATATGATTACGCATATGATTATGTGCATCAATATATGATTTATGCTCAGAAATATATTGCAATTTCATTAACATTAAACTTAAATCTGGTCATTTGATACAGACAATCTTAGATAGCGCTGCAGAATTCTAATCAATTTAATTCATAAATCCACTTAACTTACTCTGTGAATATACATGGATTTCACAGCAATCCGTAACACGAAAGGAATTGATATTTACATCCATAATAGGAAATGAATTTATGTTAATAAATATCTCACATTCACAGTACCATTATTGTCCACGTATTAAATATTAACTTAATTTAAACCAAAGATATTCAACAATTCATAGCCGACTTAGTTTCAGATAGCTGTATTAATTATATCGTGCTTCAAATTATAGATACAAAATCATTATATGCCGACGCTTTGATCTACTATAATTTCATATGCCAATCCTACAAAATCATGGCTGATTCAACAATTTAGCTAAGACTTCACACGTATGTACCTCGTAATACCTGAAATTAATTTGTATGTATGTTTATGCAGTTGAGACATGTATAATATAAATAGATAGTTGTTTTTTTATTAAAACTGTTATTTAATTTAATCAGTATGCTCTCAAAAATTAAGAACTAACTTGTTATTTCTGTCCTGCATTTTAAAAATGACGATGCATCAAAATAGCATTCAAAGTTGTTAACATTTTTTTTTTAATTCTAATGGGCTGCGGATTGGTTTTTTACCATTGCAGACCTCGTACATTCCCTAGAAGCTGATATCTCTTTTTAGTACGACACCAAATAGACGGATACTAATCACTGCAGGTAATTTAGACGCCCAGTTTCCTCCCTAGAGGGAGGCACCTGAGCTCTGACGATGCAAACCTGTACTAGGATTTAATTTTGCCGAGAGCAGCAAGCCAAATAGACACTTTGGGATATTTTACATACCGTATAATCATACGACATGGACACTGTCGATTTTTTACATCATGAAAATCCACCTACTTTGACCGGGGTCGAACCCGCAACAATAGGTGCAGAAGGCAGCAAAAACCCAACCCCACCACCCAGCCGGAAAGTTATTAACATCAATACAGGTATTTTTTTTTTGTTTCTGGGTTTCTTAATCCTTCTTTGAAGAATCTATTTTTGTAATATTAAAAACATACCCGTAATTTTTTTAACACTAAAGTAAATACTAGATTCGTCCAAAAAGTTAAGAACTACTGCGCCCCACGCTAAGTGCCTTCGTCCCCGAACCACCGCGAACGCATGCATACCTATTAACTTCTTCCTTATTTTCAAGATAAGCAAAATTTTATTGCTGAATGGTAAAGCGTCTCTAAATTTTAGAAATGGTTGTACCATCCAAAATCCCACCGAATGTTAAGTGTGTTGTGTCATTTTTTTTAAATGAATAAAATGTGTTCAGCCAATCAAATATCTTCAACAGCTGAGAAACCATCTGAAAGAAGAGACGAGAAGATTGATGTCTTCAAAGATATTTCCATTCATGACGAAACGCGACCTAAAACAATTAATTGAACGAAGCAGCAAAAAGTACAGCATCTTTAGTGAGAAATGCTTGGATATCCTTCTTATAGCCCTAACTTGGCACCACGTGATTTTCACTTATTCTCGAAATAAAATGAATATTTGAGTGGAAAACGGATCGTAAATGATGAAGGCATCAATCAAGAAGGGATAATCTGGCTCAGATCTTTGGCGTCTGTTTCGTCAATATTTGTGTGGACTGTAAAACTGGTTAAAGAATAAAAAATCAGTCTTTCTCGCAACGCTAAGCCTACTTTATTTGTGCACCCGCTCTTGTTGGGGTACAGGTAGACAATCTACTTTTACAATTGTTTTACAGATGGCGCTACAGTGCGCTGATGACGTAACATTCCACCCGGCGTTGAAATATACAATATTTCAAAAAATATATTTAAAAAATGCAATTTGCTATATACAGTTTACAAATGCCTAAATGAATTAAATACAAATAAACACAACATTCTAAAATAAGAAAAAAAAATACAATATTCAAAAATAGAAAAATACAATATTCTAAGAATATAATATACTTCACATTACAATTTAATTTATATTATTTTCTATTGGTAAGATACATATTTTTGAGATAGAACGTGTGAGAACCCCCGTGGCAGTTTTTAGTTTAACGACTCTGACCTTACCGTCAGTTCCATAAATAACCTCCAAGATTCTTGCCATTGCCCATTTGCAGGGAGGCAAATCATTTTCCTGTAAAAGCACTAAACACCCTACGGCAACATAATTTTTCTCGAACTGCCACTTGTTTCTCTGCTGTAAATGATTAAAATAATCATTTTTCCAGCGTTTCCAAAGAGTTTGTACACACTTTGTTGTATACTGCCACCTAGATAGTCTATTATCTGAAATATCTAAAATTGAGGGCTCAGGTATTGCACTGATAGGTCGACCAATTATAAAGTGTCCAGGAGTTAAAACTTCATATTCATTGATGTTATCTGACAATGGTACTAATGGACGTGAATTAAGTATACCTTCAATTTGAATTATTATTGTCTCGAATTCTTCGAAAGTTATTTTACTATTAACTAAAGTTCTATAGAGATGGTGTTTGAATGATTTTACCCCTGCCTCCCACAAACCCCCGAACTTAGGAGAACGAGGTGGGATAAATTTTCACTGGATAGCTTCTGAAGCAAAATAATTTGCTAATGTCTCGTTTTTGTTACAAATTAATTTTATGAAACGATTTAATTCTGCAGCTGCGCCTTTAAAATTAGTTGCGTTATCGGACATTAATGTAGAAATGCGGCCTCTACGGGCACATAGCCTCTTCAAAGCTGCAATAAATGCCTCAGTTGTTAAATCAGTCACTGCCTCTAAATGAATAGCCTTTGTAGTCAAGCATACAAAAATCGCAACATAAACTTTTGAAAATATCCCCTTTCTCTGATTTTTAAATTTTATTTGAAAAGGTCCGCAAAAATCCACCCCAGAGTTTAAAAATGGCGCACTTGGAGTTACTCTCTCTGATGGTAGATTTCCCATTAATTGATCTACCCCAGTAGGCTTCTGTCTAAAGCATGCAATGCAATCATGGACTGTTTTTCGTGCAATACCCTTGCCATTAATGGGCCAAAACTGCATTCTAATTTGATGTACTAAACCCTGAGCACCAATATGAAAAAACTTCTTATGTATATGCTCAAAAAGTAATTTAGTAAATTTATGTTTACTAGGTATAATTATTTGATGTTTTGCTTCAAATGGTAAATCAGCATTACTAAGCCTTCCACCAACTCTGAGTAAAGAATTCTCATCTAAGAAAGGATCTAAAGCCCTTAACTTACTTGTTTTTGAAACACCTTTACCTTTTTTCAAGGCATCGATTTCTGCTTTAAACTCACTTAATTGTGCTATTTTAGCTAAAAATTCCGTACTCCTCTTTATCTCATCTGCAGTTAGATACTTCTCCTTATTACAAGACTCCTTAGCTTTGATGTTATTAATGAACCTAAAAATAAAGCTAAAAATTCTAATTAATTTTATGAAATTATTTGTCACATTAAAGAGTTCATCATAAAAATTTGAAGAACACTCAGTCATTGAAAGAGTCACAGCACATTTTAGTTCATCTCTGTAGGAAGGATCAGGAAAAAGCTGATTGTCCTCGTATTTATCAGTTTGTTATCAGGACCCGAGAACCACATTTCGTTCTTTAAAAGTTCATCTACATTGCAGCCTCTAGAAATTAAGTCGGCAGGATTGTTCTTGTAGCTCACATGTTTCCAATGATAGTCCTTTGAAAGTGCTTGGATCTCCGCCACCCTGTTACTGACAAATGTTTTGAGTTTATGAGGTTCAGTCTTTATCCACGCTAAAGCAATCGTTGAGTCCGTCCACATCCAAATTTTATGAATAGGTAATTGTAGAATTGGCCCAACCTTTTTGACTAATCTCGATAGTAGTAAAGCTGCAGACAGTTCTAACCTCGGTATGGTGAGTGTTTTCAAAGAAGCCACTCTGGACTTGCTGCATAATAATCTAGTTTGAGATTGTCCAGATTCGTTGAAACATTTTATGTAGACAACAGCAGCATAGGCACGTTCTGATACATCGGAAAAGCCATGTATTTCAATCCGTATTGTTGCAGGAAGTAGAATGCACCTTGGGATTTTGAAGTTATTTACTTTCGAGATAATTTTTGGTAGAAGTTCATCCACTCTTCCATTGCATCTGGTGGTAGCTGTTCACTCCAATCTAATTTTATTTTCCAAAGTTCTTGGATGAATATCTTAGCCTTCGTAATAATGGGTCCTATCAGGCCCAAAGAGTCATACAGCCTTGCAATTTCTGAAAGCACGTCTCTTTTTGAGAAGTTGACTTTGTCACTAATCTTTACTTTGTATGTGAGACAATCCACCTTTGGATCCCATAGCATACCCAATGTTTTCACTGGAGCATCCTGAAATTCCTTATCAAACACATAGGAAGATGCAGATAAATCTTTCAACAGTTCTGGGCTATTTGACACCCATTTGTGTAGCTCAAAACCCCCTCTCTCTAATAGTTGAGATAATCTGGTTTGGAGTTTTTTAGCACCCTCTAATGTAGACTCTCCAGAAAGAATGTCATCCATATAACTATCATTACAAATCACATCTGCTGCGTCAGGAAATTCCGCTTTTTCTTCATCTGCTAAGGCTTTTAAGGTCCTGGTAGCTAAAATGGTGCAGAAACTGTCCCATAGGTTACGGTAGCTAGTTTGTAAGTCTTCACTGGAGTATCTGCACTAGTCTTCCACATAATTCGTTGTAAATCCCTTTGATTAGGATCAACAAGTATCTGCCTGTACATTTTTTTAATATCTGCACTAAACGCGTACTCGTGTTTTCTAAATCTACTGACTATGGAAAAGAGATCTTGTTGAATCATTCCTCCGTTTAATAAAATGGAGTTTAGAGAAAAACCACTTGTTGTTTTTGCACTTGCATCCAAGACAACTCTCAATGGAGTGGATGTCTTCTCTGGTTTGTATACGGAATGATGAGGAATGTAATAGTTAATCTTATCTAATGTTTCATTTTTAATCTCCTCCATATGGCCTAAAAGTTCATATTCATTCATAAATTCTTTATACAAAGTTCCCATTGTATTGTTTTTGTTTAATTTTTCCCAAATACCATTTAGTCGTTTGATCGCATTCTCTTTGGAGAATATCCTAATAATGTTTCTGCATTTTCCTTTATGGGTAACCGAACTATAAATCTTCCCGTTTTATCTCTTTTATAGGTGCTAACAAAATGTTCCTCACAATAAATTTCCTCTTCACTTTTTGTTATATATATATATATATATATATATATATAACAATATATTCACTATTTTTATATATTATATATATATATAGTATATATATATATATATAATATATATATATATATATATATATTTCCTTAGAATCTGGAAGTGATTCCAGTTCAAAGAACTTCTTTACTGTTATATCTAAACTTGGTTTACTTATTAAACAACAATTGGTTTGTTGTTGTGACTGAGGAAGGGTACCTGTGACTAAGTAGCCAAATTTTGTATTTTGTAAAATTACATTTCCCTCCTGCAAATAATGTTGTTCTGGATTTAAAATTTCAAAAAATAGTTCACTTCCTATCAATATATCTGTTTGACCTGGCATATGGAAATTAGAATCAGCCAGCTCAATTGAAGCTGGAATATTTAAATCCGATATATTTAATTTCGATACAGGAATCGCATTGGTAATTTTAGGTAAAAGTGAAAATTGTACATTGCGTGCAAAAGTATAATCCCGATTTGAAACTTCAATATTAGCTGAATATTTAGAGGCTTGCGTAATTCCGTTAATGCCTGTTATAGATTGGTCTGCAGACCTAAATTTAAATCCCAACTTTCTTGCTATGTCTTCTCTCATAACGCATATCGTAGACGCATTATCTAATAACCCTCTTAACATAATTCTATATCCATCAGCACTTTTAACGAAAATCATGAATGTATTTAATAAAACACATTTATTTCCATAAATCAAAACCGCAACTTCTGGCTGACCTTCAAACCGAGTAATATTCGAAATGGTCTCTATCCCCCTTTCCCCTACAGTTTGATTTTTAACTGCAGAGCAAAGTTCAGTAGAATCGTGAAGCAATGAATTATGTAATCCCTTGCAACCACTAACTGTGCATTTGTATTTAGACATGCAGGCACCATAATGAAGTCTGAGGCAATTTATACAAAGTTTGTTATTGCTAACAAATTTCTTTCTGCACTCCACAGACATATTTTGAAATGCAATACATTTATAAAGAGGATGAGAATTTCGACATAGAATACAAGGTTTAACCGTTATTTTTTTTACTATTAACTACCAGCGATTTGGCTTTAGTTGACATTGCAGTATTTTTATGGATCATTTTAGTACTAGGAATGCGAGTAATGTTTTCTAACACGGCACTTCTCTTTTCTAAAAATTTCATAATAGAATCAAATGTTGGAACTTCTGCTGTTTTCAACGAAAGTTCGAATTGTTTTCTAGATTCTTTGTCAATTTTTTGAAGAATTATATTTATTAAAATTATATCTGATAGATCATTCTGCTCATATTTCAAAACTTTAAGTGCTCTAATGTTTCTATTGATACAATCCATTAAAGCGCGCAGTTCTTTGGCTGATTCGCTGTAAATTTTTTCATAATTAATTATCTCAAGGACATGAGAATCTATCAACTGCCGTTTGTTTTCGTAACGATCTTCTAATGCTTTAAACAGAGAATCGAAACTATCGCTAGGCGACTCCAATAGCTTTGCTTCTCCTTTTAGAGATGCTCGAAGATAGTATAGTTTTTGCGAATCATTCAATTGCTCATTATTACTTATTAAATTAATAAATTGATTTTGAAATTAGAAAATTCTGCTATTACACCAGAAAATTCTGGCAATGGAATTTGAGGTAAGCGGATACTATTTTTACCATTGTCATTTAAATTAATGTTTACATTTTCAGAATTTTTCAAAGAATACATTAAAAGTTTGAGACCTACCTCTGTTGTCTCGATCCGTTGATTTATATCTTCAATGTCCAGCTGAATGATTTCCAAGATTTCGAAAATTTCTATTTCACAATAATCCTCAGCTATTTTATCTAGATTTATCTGTAATTGCTCAATTTTTTTGAGTTTAATTTCAATTTCAGTGACACTAGTATCCTTTGACACTGTCTTCTCCGAGATAAAAGCCTCTAACCTAATTAAAGTTCCTTTGATTGAATCTTTTAAACGATTCAATTTCTCTTCAGTAGTTACGTTGGAGTTATTTTTATTTTTCGATTTTTTAACCATTTTCTTTGGCTTCGTAGGACCAATGTTTCGTCAATATTTGTGTGGACTGTAAAACTGGTTAAAGAATAAAAAATCAGTCTTTTTCGCAACGCTAAGCCTACTTTATTTGTGCACCCGCTCTTGATAGGGTACAGCTAGACAATCTACTTTTACAATTGTTTTACAGATGGCGCTACAGTGCGCTGATGACGTAACAGCGTCTAAAAATCAAACATTAGAATCGTCTAATTGGTACCACATTACAATAAGTGTCTCAATAGGTTTGACTATGTCGTTGAAAAATGGAGTAAGACAGTGATTCTCAAACTTTTAATATTTGCGACCCAATTTTCAGGCATTGTTTTCATCACAACCCCCAAATACAACAACTATGTATTGAATGCAACGCGACTAGCGACTTTAATTATAAGCTGCACATTTTGAATATAATTTTGTTTATAAAGATCCCATGGAAGTCACAAGTAATTACTGAACTTGTTTTTAATTTAGTATTGATAAATTAGTTATCAGATACTTTTTGCCGTTCTGATACATTTATATAAATATCTTATATCAGTGTGAATAAGTATTTATTTTTTGTATGTTCAAATGTATTCTGTTTTGCTTCCTTCTAGTGAATTAATAATCATTTTAAATCTTTTATTTTCAACATTTCGATATATTCACGCCCCTCTCCTAGGATTATCACACTCCCGTATAGGTTCCAGCCCTACAATTTCAGAAACGCTGGAGTAAGATAGTGAAACTTAGTAAATGAAGTTTTTCGTTGATGTATTCCGTATTTTTTTTTCTGGAGATACTCGCATATCATTAAAACAAAACATTATGTAATATTATAGATAATTATTTACTGATTACGTACATTTCAAATTAATTATTTAATATAAATCTAACCAAAATGTTTATAACTAAATTTAATAAAAGTTACAGCGCAACACAAAATGACTACAAAAAGTGTGTTAAGCAATTTTTTCGATGCTCCGATGGAATATTGAAAAGAAGCAGCATTTGTTATTTGTCAGTTTGGTAAGTTTTACATTTTCCCCAGATAACAGGAACATTAACATTTCACCAATACCCAAAGAATTCAAACATCGGGCCACGTAAATAAGTAGGAATATAAGAATACAGAACTAAAATGACTTAACTCAGATTTACCAATAATCCAAGGTAGGGGTCTTCAACCCATAACCCACGGGCCACGAATGACCCACTGAAGGCGTTCTAGTGGCCCTTCATTTGAATCTGAGACAATTTCAGAAAAAATTAAACTGTCTGTTTTTTGTTGTAAAAACTTAATTTATTTAGTTATTCTTGATATTTAAAACATTTTATTGATATGCTTGATATCCATTTGAAAGAAAGTTTCCTTGAAATGATGAATTTTTCAAACAATTTATTGCAACTTAAATAATTTTAAATATAAAAAAATCTGACTATATATATGTGTGTAAAATCCCAGAAATTTTAACAAAAAACTGTAGACTTTTATTATTTAATACTTTAAGTATTTTTTTAATTCGACTTCCATTTAACGTTTTTGAAACCTACATATATACAAATACTAAAGGCGTGGATATTTTAAGTGTAATGAAGAAAAAAAGTAAGCTCGACAAAAAATAATTAACTTTACAACATTTCCTTACAATTATTTTTACACAAATGTAGTTAGTTAACAGAACCAGCTGTTCGTAGGACACTTCTTCCCCTTTCTATTTCTCAGACAGCAGATTAATGAAAGAACGCGCTTACTGTAACTTTTAAATAGTGAAATAAACCTTACATTTTATTTCTTGTACGGAGTTCCAATAGTTAGGATCTCAGTAACATATTTAAAATAATTTTAGAATTTACAACAATTAATATATGTACTAATATTCTTAAGTTCCTCTCAAAGATGAGAAGTTTCATAATAATATCACCATTTGGTAAACTCAAAGAGAAATTACAATTTTTAATAACACTTACTCCAGAGGAATACGAAATTAAAATTACTATGAAAATAATGTTAGCTTGAAATTTACATGTTAATACTTCATAAACTTCCAACAAAATAAAAAAATAACTCTTTAATCAATTGATCAATTTGAATTCAAAAGGTTCCAATTGAAAAAGTAGAAATTTCAGAAAGTTTTAAAAAAAAAGTTTTTTTGCCAGAAATAAGCAATTGCACTTACTATTAAAATATCGTTAACTTAACTTGATAACGACAATGTATTATAAACTTTTGACAGAATAGGAATGCAACTTTTTAAATACTCCATCGATTTTATTTTAAAGGATTTGAATAAAAAAAATGCTACAATTTGCTGGAATTCATCTAATAAAATTCACCCTCTCTACTTAACTGAATTAGAACAGTCCGACATCCGAACTCTTCAACAGATGTCACAAATATGTTTCAATGTCTGGAAAGCAGATAAACAACTAAGAACTTAAGTTTCTGTTAACGAGCTATAACTTCGACTTTTTTTTACTTCATTTTCCCTGGCAGTTTTTATCAGGATAACAATCGTCTGCTAAGTTTCTTTTCCACCTGATTAGAAAAAAAAACGTTCTTGCTCTATTTTTTTAAAAATAAAAGAAAGTTTTTCAACGTTCTTCTTTTATATAATTTCACTCTGGTTTTAATTATAAAGTTTTTTTTATAATAGTTATGATAATTTTTAACGAATGATAAGATGAATCTCCAAACTTAAAATACAATGTACAAGTAAAGGGTGTTTTTTTAGACGTATAGAACTTTAAATTGCAATAAAACAACAATGTATTATTCGATTGACATGAATTTTTTTTATTCGAAAGATAACCTTGTGGCATTACATTTTAAATATGATTTCTGGTATATGACTGCCACGGCTGGCTCGGATGTAGTCCAATCTGGACGTCCAATTTTCGATGACTTTTTCCAACATTTGTGGCCGTATATCGGCAATAACACGGCGAATGTTGTCTTCCAAATGGTCAAGCGTTTGTGGCTTATCCGCATAGTCCAATGACTTTACATAGCCCCACATAAAATAGTCTAGCGGTGTTAAATCACAAGATCTTGGAGGCCAATTCACAGGTCCAAAACGTGAAATTCGGTGGTCACCAAACGTGTCTTTCAATAACTCGATTGTGGCACGAGCTGTGTGACATGTTGCGCCGTCTTGTTGGAACCACAGCACCTGGACATCATGATTGTTCAAGTCAGGAATGAAAAAGTTAGTAATCATGGCTCTATACCGATCACCATTGACTGTAACGTTGTGGCCTTCATCGTTTTTGAAGAAGTACGGACCAATGATTCCACCAGCCCATAAAGCGCACTAAACAGTCAGTTTTTCTGGATGTAACGACGTTTCGACATACACTTGTGGATTAGCTTTACTCCAAATTCGGCAGTTTTGTTTGTTGACGTAGCCATTCAACCAGAAGTGCGCTCCATCGCTAAACAAAATTCGCTTATGAAAATCGGGAACAACGGCAATCTCGTTTTCGGCCCATTCGACGAATCTACGCCTTGCTTGATGATGGCTTTGATGAATTGCCAAACCAAACTGAGAATAAATCACTTGACAGCGGTTAAATCGGTCGCCATCTTGGAAAGTAATGCCAACTTAAACTTCTATACCTGGAAAAAAATACTCTTTACTTCAAATGTAGGATTCGAATTTCAAATTAAAATTTTCCATTTTTCTTGAACTCGACGAAATAACCTGTGCTAGAACGAAATATTAAAATAATTTAAATGTGCTCTATAAAACAATAAAAATAAATGATTGATTGCTATTATTTTTCTTTATGTATACTATTTCCCATAGTTGGTAACAATCTATACATCATAACACAATAAACGATGAAAAGATAAACAAATTATACTAATAAAATGAATTTACGAAAATGAAACGTCGAACTCTAAAAATTTGAGCTGAAATGCCTCCAAGTAAAGTAAACATATTTTATAAGAAAACAACTGGTTATATAAATTAATATCAATGCTACATCAGTTGCTGATCTTTATTTATACTACAACCTCTGACAATAAAGTTCAGTGAACAGACCTGCAACATTAACGCAGATGTAATATTAATGAAAGTTACCTTACTGTCCTTTGTCCTGTTACCTCCCCTGTCACCACCCCCTGAGATCTGCCATACATGTTCTGGAAACTTTGCAAGAAGTCTTCTTTTGGGATGGAGCTCAAAATTATCATCACGTTTCTTTGGATGTTAGGAATATCGTCAATATCTATAACAAGCGTTTTTCTTATCCCTAAATTTGGAGTAACGATTTGTCGCACGGACTCGCGGTTAATCTGTAGTTCATCAGCTATCATGCACACAGTTAGTTGACGATCTTAAGTGATTAATTTCCTCACTTTCTCTCTCAATGTTTTCGTCACTGATGGAGGTAACCAGTCTTTAACTACGGGGGTTTTCAGAAACACTTTCCCTGCTTTTCGAAAACGGGCGATCCACTCGTACACATCCTTTATGGACAGTGCTAGATGTTCATAAACATGAACCAACATTGCATAAGTTTATTTTGGTGTCTTCTCAAGCTTAAGACAAATCTTTACATTCCTCTATTGTTCGTTAATTTACCTGTTCTCAGATAAGATCCAATGTAATAAACAAGCTCTTTGTAAAAAAAGACTTACACGGAACACAAATGAGTCTCAACTGAACAACGGGGAGGAGGGTAGATGCACTACATCTGTCGCTACGCATGTGCAGCGTTTTGTTTCGCCAGTATTGCCAGATCGGTCGTTCTGACTTCATTCCCCTAACTTTATTGTCAGAGGTTGTACAATTAATCGAAGTATGATATATAAGAACTACATGGACTGGCAATAAAAAATCTGAAGATACAGTTAAGATGGAGGTTTATTTAAGATATACGCATATAATATATGATACGCATATAATATTCTGATGATTTACTTAAAAATAGTTAGACACACACAAAAGAAACCCATCTTTTTGTTCTTTATGTAAGCGTTTTTAGCCAGAAAATTTGATATAATTGTATCAAAACAAAAACAAAAGAAATTTCAGATATCTTACTTATATTGATATAGTTTTTCCAAGTTTGATTGGAAAGACTTTGACTAATTTGACTTATAATTTCTAAATATATGTATTTCCTGTCTTGATCTATCACATTATTTGTTCGTAAAATGATATTCATATATATATATATATATATATATATATATATATATTTATTTTCTTCACTGAACATTGAAAAACATTTTATCTAATCATTTACTTGCAAAAATACAGCTGGATCTTTATTTAACGAAGTCGCTCAATCCTGAAAAAAAATATTTGTTATGTGGAAAATTCATTAGAGATTCATCTTTCGATGTACTTTAGAGACCACATGAAACAAATTTCAAATTCAGAGAGAAGCACCATAGATTATTTTTAAAAAGTAATTATTCACGCTTTTTTTTAAAAAAATAATATCTACATATTTTATATATTATACCCTTCAAAAAGAAATCTGTAAAGAGAACAAGGGGGGGGGGCATTGTCCATGAATTCATTGCCCAAAACTGTATATATATTTAAAACTTTAAAAAATAATTTTATATTAAAACTAATTAGCTTTTTAACAGCCTTTTATTATTTTAAGTCTACTAGTACTTTTAAACATGCTCTATTTTATAATCAATAATTTTAAACATACGCTACCACATCTAATCTTACATTTAATTACAAATAAAATCTATTCATTTTACTTGAACTTTTTTGTGGTTGTTATTGCTTGAAAAATTACCGCAATATTATGGCACTGGGTGAGTTAGGCACCTAGAAAAACCAGTTCAAGGCCATTGATCACTATAAAATGTGCTAAAAGAGAGAATAATTTGAAAATTTCCCTGAAATCTTTTAAAAATAGAGAAAAAAAAAATGAAATCTTTCGATATAAAGTTCACTAAATAGAAAATGTTCTTCGCTATTTTTAGAGGTTATTTTATGAAGAAAATAGTAAAATGTTCTTTGTCCCCGGAAGAAGTTCGCAAAATAGAGGTTCGCTACATGGAGGTTTGACTGTATTTACATTAATACAAAATCAAGTCGCCCAACCGGTATAGTGGTTAGAGATGCTAACTGTGGTGCCGTAGGAACTGGGTTCGAATCCCGAAGAAGACATGAATGTTTGTAAATGTACAGTGTCTTTGCGGCATGGAGGTACTCTAAATGGCCGTCTAGCCGCAAGTCCTCTCGTATGGTAGGTGGAAGATGAAGAGAGGTGTGAGGCCCCTGACCACCTGTAGGGTTTTCTTCTTTTAAATTGGGGTGAACCAAGCAAAATCGTACTGTCACCTGCATGGTGCTCAAAGCTAAGGCTAACGCCAGGCGTAAAAATTCTAGCCCTTTGCCGCGATGAATTTCACGGGCACCGATCTCATTTCGTCAGACTGGTGGCATTAGTCACAACAACAACAAAATCAAACATTTAAACCGGCAAGAAATTGTAGTGTAACAAAAGTACGAGCTAAAGAAAATAATTTTTCTTTTTTTTCAAAGAAATCTTTTTTAAAATTTTCATTAAATTAAATATAAATATAATATATTTTACGAAAAAAAATCTTTATCAATTGGTGAAAAAATTCAGCATTTAAAGGAATTAACTTGCAAAAAATACATAGGTCATAAAAAAAAGCATTATGAGAACGTTTTTTTAAGTCAATTCGTACTTAGGTCAACAAAGATGAATTTTATTTTAGTTACTTATTATTAATAATTACAATTAATATAAATATGTATATACATATAACATAATCACAATATTAAGGTGCAAGATAGAAAGCTATTTCCCTTGCAGTTTTCCATTTTCCTTTCTCCATAGGGTGTTGGAATATTTTTTTTGCTTGTTACTATATATTCATCAATTAAATTTAATTATTCGAAAAAAATAGTTTAGTAAAAAAGAAACCACACATTATCAAAAATTAGGCTCTACCAGGTTGAATTCGAAATCATGACCTTCGGATTAGAAATCCAATACATTATCCATTGCTCTTCAGGGACACGACGAAACATTTTCATTTTATGAAAGGGTATTGGAATATTCTTTTTATTTGTTACTATTTTTCATTAATTAAATAGAATTAATGAATTAATATTTAAAAAAATTATTAACATCAAGTATCATATACTACAAGCTTAAAAAAATGTATTTGAACTTGAGTGGATGAATGAAAAATATTTTATTAACGATTGAAAATTTGAACAAGATATATATATATATATATATATATATATATATATATATAGACAGAGAGAGAGGGAGGAGCGTAGTAACTAATGGTGCAAATTTTGAATAAATTTGCAATAATGCAAGTAATTATATATGTATAAATATATATATATATATATACACACTGGTGTGCAAAAATTAAGGACGAAGTCGAAAAATTAGCATATCCGCTGAACGAAAAGGCAGAGCGGACAGAAAGACCAATCAGGAGATTAAGTAAGGTGATGTACGGTAGCACATGCGCAGATATGCAGGTAGACGTAATGGGGGAGTGTCTGAGTAGTATAAAGCATGTTGTCGGTGTAAGATCAGTATTTCTGGCAAAGAGATTGCATGCCGTATAGCAGTTAAAATCACACCGAGTTGCTGCCTCAGCGATAAATGGCGAATAATCAATCTGTTAGACGATATCTGGATGCTTTTACTCGAGGTCGAATCATTGGGAAGTTGGAGGAAGGCCGCAGTGTGACAAGTGTGGCTGCAGAATTCGGGATTGCTCACAGCATCATTTCACGACTTTGGAGACAATTTCAAACTACAGGAACAGCTATCCGGGAGTTCAGTAGTGGTCGTCCACGAGGAACCACACCCGTAGATGACCGGTACATTGTCTTACAGGCCAGGAGAAACAGGCGGCAGACAGCGGGAGAAATCGCTAGACACACGACACAGGCGACTGGACGACCGATATCGCGTTTTACCGTGGCCAGAAGACTGCACGGTGGTGGTCTGTTTGCACGACGCCATGTACGGTGTGTACCTTTAACGCCTGCCCATCGGAGAAGGCGTTCTCTGTGGTTCCGGGAACACCGGAATTGGAGAGACAATGAATGGGGACGAGTACTCTTTACAGATGAGAGCAGATTCAGTTTGAGTAGCGATTCCCATGGCATACTCATATGGAGAGAGCGGAGAAAACGCAATCATCCCTCGAACATCATTGAAAGGGACAGATATGGAGGTCGCGGTGTTCTCGTTTGGGGAGGCATCATGCTTGGTAGTCGTACAGACCTTCACATCTTCGACGCAGGTTCAGTCAACGGGACCCGTTATTGTAACGAGATTCTTCTTCCATATGTGCGTCTTTTTAGAGGCGCTATGGGTCTGCAGTTCCTTTTCATAGACGACAATGCACCATGTCATCGCACAGTAGCTGCCGAACAGCTCTTAGAGAGTGAGGATATTGAACGTATGGATTGGCCGGCACGATCTCCGGATCTCAATCCCATCGAGCATGTATGGGATTTTCTAGGCAGACGCTTGACAGCTCGTACCTTACTACCAGTAACGATCGGGAGCTTCAATTGGCGCTGCAAGACGAATGGGCAGCAATGCCTCAACAACTCATGGGCTGACGCTGTGAAACCTGCCTAGCAGTCAGGGGAGATCATATCCCCTTTTAAAGACCGGATGTTTCTTGCTGGACACCCATCACAGGGATGTTTCGGCCTTCAGTCGCATTGCTCCATGCTACTTTTTCAATCAAGCTTCTTTTTATCCCTCTGATTTCTCTTTTAGTAAGTGTTGCTTACATTACACATGTCTTTACGTATTGGGGATCTTACGGTATTAAATGTGTTGATTTGGAAAGCTTTTGTACAAAGTTATATTGAAAAAACCGTCTCGTCCTTAATTTTTGCACACCAGTGTATATATATATATATACATCATAATTGTGAATAAAACACTGTTATTGAAGAGCTTTCATTTTTGGTTTTTAAAGACAATATATTTCTACAATTTAAATTTTTTAGGATTATATATTTAAATATGAATATTTGGTTTTACGAAATTTTCTCTTCCAACTAATTCTCCTGCACATTAACAAGACTATGCTCTAATCCATGTTTTAAATATATATATAAATGGACTAGAATCAAATTCAATTACTGTTTTTAAAAAAATCTTTACATTTTTATAATGCTATAACGTGATCTATAAATAAAAACAACAGTAGAAAGTTAAAATCGTTAATTTTGCTTCTGACAGCAAAAAAAAATATTTACGAAATGTCATGGAATTAAAAACAAATGTTTTATACTAGCAGACGAAAATTTCATCCAATCAGCCGCGTCGAGAGAAATATGTGATGGATTCTGAAAAAGGATTTAGACATAAGTATACAGATTAAAAGGACAAGAGATAAAAATGCTAAAAGATAATGGGATCAGTACGGCTTTAGATCACAACTTAAAATAATGTAAAATTCTATTTGGATATATATTGTTTTTCTTCAGTCATTTATTTAAATATATTTTTTCTCGTAATTTTTATGATTTACTACGGAAAATACTTGATAATTATATTACTTTATATAAAGCATATAGGACTTTTGTCTGGTATTGGTTTTTTTAAAAAAATCTTGTATGTAGTATAAATCCTTACTTAGAGATTATAAAATGAAGATAATACCCTTTGACAAAGCATTCTCAGTTACAGTTTTAATATTAATTTTTAAAAACTTTGATACAAGTATAATTAAGACTTTAAAGTATCCGACTACATTCGAAACCGTGTTTTTCAAAAGCGCATAAATGGATAATTTTCATGATATTTAGTGTCACTTAGATAAAATATATGCATAAAATTGTTTTAAGGACATTATGACAAAAAATTATTTAAATACAATATTTTGGCAAAAAATTGACTTAGAATAATCTTTTCTCCAAATGTTCTCCTTTTGTGAAAAATGCATCTATTATAATAATATTTTGCCTGTATATATCTCAAAGCTCTCTACAGAGGCTCAACTAGAATTTTGGAAATATATAACTTAGAAGTTGGTTTATTCATATTTTACGACAACAGAGGGGAGCAATTTAAAGAAAAGAACGCGAATAATTATTTCAATGGGTGGTAACTCTGAAAATAAAGTGAATTTTTAAAAAATTTTAGTTGAGCCTTTGTAGAGAGTTCTGCGCTATATACAGGCAAAATATTATTACAATAGAACCCTTTTTCACAAAAGGAAAACATTTAGAAAAAAGATTATTCTAAGTTAATTTTTTGCCAAAATATTATATTTAAATAAATTTTTTTTTGTTAAAATGTCCTTAAAACTATTTTATGCATGTATTCTAATCTAAGTGACACTAAATATCATGAAAATCATCCATTTATGCGTTTTTTTTTTAAATCACGGTTCCGAACATAGTCGGATACCTTATAAGTAAATCTTAGTTTAAAAAAACACAAAAAATTTTATGTACAAAACTCTTTTCAGACCAGTTTTGACATACGCATCTGAAGCTTGAGCAATAACAAAACTGGAAGAAAAATCAAATGGCATCTTATCAGAGAAAAATACTTTGAAGTATACTTGGAGGTGTAAACGAAAACAATAGCTGAAGAAGAATTATATAGTATTCATAAGCAGCTAGACATCATTAAAGATATAAAAATAAATAGAATTAATTGAATGATCCATATAATTCGAATACCTGATGATAATGTTTTAAAACGGTATTGCAGTTCGAGTTTTCCAGGATTCGGAAGCGTGGAAGACCAATGCTGAGAAGTGCAGATTCAGTGGAATCAAACTTTGGTATTAAAAACGAGAAAATTTTGGAGAACAAAAGTGAACAAGAGGTCATTATGAAGGAATCTTCAAAGGGAGGCTCTGACCCAGGAGGGGCTGTCATGCCAGAGATGATGATGAAGTAAACTTTAGTTATCCAATTTTTTTCCCCAAACAATCCGCTTATAGAAGCATTTTGTAACTTGCGTTTATTTAAACCATTTACGTACACTGAGTGGCCAAACTATTAAGACCATTTGAGACTTATTCTGAGATCCGTACTTTCATGTAGTTGCCGCTAGAGGGCGAGAGATAACTATTAATAGGAAATACAGGAATTCTGAAGCATAAGATGCGTGGTGTTCCTTGCGGAAAAATGGGGGGGAACGTGCTTTAACACAGTTTGATTTCAAAATTGCACTTATCATGGAAATTAAATTTGCCGCGCAGTATAGGTTGTACTTCTGCCTGTTGGTCTGCCGAAGGTATTTTATTTTACTAGGAAAGGAGAACTGTGAAGACTGCCCAGTGTAACAAAAGATCAATCATACTTCAAATTGCAGAGAATCAATCAAAGAGCAACTGCGAACGAATGAGCTGTTCCCCGCACATTACACCGTATAGGCTAACATAGCAGACAATCTGTTCGAAACCCTCTACTGCCGGCCTTGAATAAGACAGATGTCTCTAGTTCAAAAAAGAGCACAAGGATTAGACAGTAATTGTTTTGGAAAAAGGTCATGTGGTCTGATGAAACACGTTTTCGATTACACCACGCAGATGGCAGGGTGCGAATTAATGAAATAGAAGGAAAGCATGATCCCAACTGTATTGCTACAATTCTTCAAGCTGGGGGAGGCAATATTATAGTACAGGGGATTTATTCAGGGAATTGTATGGGTCCTTTGATTTGTGAGGAAGAACGTGTGAATGCCCAAAAGGAATAAGTGTTATGGCAGACCAAGTACATCCTGTTATGTTCATAGTGTACTCCAAGGGTGTCGAACTCAAAAACTAACTTGGCTCAAACAAACAAGGTTTAACTTTATGTGGACCGCAGAAGAAATCAATATTCATAGAAACGTAGATTTATTTCGAATAATACATTATAATAAACA
The DNA here is from genome assembly GCA_019973935.1 of Trichonephila clavipes. Taxonomy (NCBI): domain Eukaryota; kingdom Metazoa; phylum Arthropoda; class Arachnida; order Araneae; family Nephilidae; genus Trichonephila; species Trichonephila clavipes. The sequence continues at coordinate 145,212 of BMAU01003368.1, read as the reverse complement.
TGCATGAAATAACAAGAAAAATTAATGTTCACGTCCTGACACTCTTGACATTTCTTCTCAGCTACTATCCTCCGTATATCAGTAAAACTTTGATAGTTTATTATATATTATTACACGTGCCGATATACTGGTCGGGCTGCGAGTTTGACACCACTGGTGCACACTGTCAGGTGTGAATATATTCAACAGGACAAGGCACCTTGTCATACAACTGTCACTATCCACAGATGGTTCGAAAAGCATGGCAGAGACTTCACCTTGCTCAGTTTATTTTCACAATCACCAGATCTCAATCCGATTGAGAATCTATGAAAGGAGATCGAACTGAGCATCAGGCAGCTGGATCCAGTACCATTCAATCTGACGGTTCTGGAAAAACCAATTCATCGCATATAGTGGTCTAATTATCAGACTGCGTAACTCCATCTGGGATGCTAATTTGATACAGTAAGGCAATGCGCCAAGTTGTTGTTATGTTCACCAAGATAGGCGATAATATTACAATATGGTTTGCTTTGATATTTTTATCGTGCGATAATGTGGTTGCCATGGGGATAACGTATATTAGTGTTAGTTTCTTGTTTTGGTTTTTTTCCCGCGGTATCTCTCTGCTCAGCAAAAGTAACACATTGTGCAAATTGTGTGTAATGAACGCTTAAAATAGTGTAAGTAGATTATATTTGGAAGTGTAATACATTAATATTATTTTCTGTTGTATTTATTTTATGTTAAATTCTTGCCACCACCTCTCCCTTCGAAATCTAGTTTTATTATGGAATAAAAAAAAGTAGTGATTATACTGATTGAGGAATAAATTAAAACCGGAACGCGTACTGAGGCATGGCGTAGACAAAACAAAAGGATTAAGGAATCGCGCCAAAAAGCGCTTGGGGCGTTGCACTTATATATCAAATCAGTAACGCCCGTGGAGTTACGCAGTCTGATAATTAGGCCGACGATATGGTATCAGACTCCATATACTATTTATCGATATCTCATAGAGTCTATACCAAGACGAATTCATGTAGTATTAAGGTTAAAGATGGTGCAATATAGAATTAAAGGAATGGTTATAATAATTTGGCTACTCAGCGAATATTCTGATTGCAAAGGGCATGTTAATTTGCTACAGTATTATAATGATAATATGATAATATTAATTTAATTCTAAAATCCTTAATTGGCTTTTCTTAAATTAAGTTTTGTGCTAGAGCAATAGGATGAATATTCGTAATGTTTACCTTGCTTACGACGTTGAAATGCTGATTAAAACAAAAAGTAATTATTTTAACCAAAACAAAAAATCGTCTAAATTATTCCAAACTTTTCTGATTTTCTTGGATGCAGAACATATTGTTCAATTTTCGAAAGATAATTTACTTTATTTTTAATCATGAAATCATACTAACTCAATTGATAATTTTTATTAGTCACAAAACAAATTTAAAAAGGATCCATTTTTATTGTTTAGAAATGGAAAGAATTCATATCTGAATGTAATTACAAACAAATGTCAATTACAAAAGTTCCAGAGAAAATGGATACAGTTGATGAATTTTGAAATATTGCACACTTCAATGTCTTGAATCCCATCCTTTATCAAGTTAGTTTTCAAAAATTAATCATCTCGTGCTGTACAAATGATGGATTACACCTAAGTGACGTCATTTAATATTAGTTAGAAAGTGATGCAAATATTCTATTATACTCCCCTTTTAAATGGTAATCAATTCCAGAAAGTTTTCAATTACGTCTGCAACACCATTATTGTGTTCATAACTCGTGTTATTTTAAACTGTCTGAAATGAGGTGTTTCTGTATTATGAATAACTATAAATCAAAGTGTTAATCCTGAAGTGTTTGATTCCACATAAATTGTATTGCAAAAAAATTTCGTATGTACGAGTACCCTATAGATTGCAAGAGAAACAATAGAAAGTAGAAAGTAGAAGAAGAATAAAAGTCTTTATGCAAATGTTCTGTTAGCTGTAGGCTACGTTTTTACTATAAATACGAATAGAACAAGCAGTCAACGATCTATGTATTAACTATTTACTGGTAGTATATATTTATATATATATGTGTGTGTGTGTGCGTGTGTTTATATATATGTTACCGGCAAAGTATTAAATACATCTCGGATTCGTTTCGAATACTACGTGGTAAGGCACAAGACATTTAACGCGTGCCTCAGGCTCAGTATTTGTCGTTTCATATTCTGGTTTGTTCGAGAGTGTATTAAAATACTCACACACACACACACAATCTTAATTAAACTTATTCATTATAAAATTAGTTTTTTTCCTGTACTGCATGAAAATGGAGAAACAGCTGTAGGAGAAGGAATCATCGCAACCTATGGCACGCGTGCCACATGTGGCACACAGTACAATTCTCAGTGGCACTCTGCACTACTCAACAAATATGTCAGTTTTTGAATGGATGGAATTTGATAAATTTTTAGGGACCTTTGTTTGACGAGCATCTTCAGAATTATGGACAGTTACGGAGTGAATGAAAAAGTTTGGAAATAACTCTAAAGGTAAATTTACAGCTTTTTTTTGTAAATTGTTGAATGTAATATAGCTGGAAGTATTTCATCGTTTGAAGAGAGAAAATTGTAAGTCTGTTTTTCCGCTTTTGATTCTACATATCTAAAAAAGTAAATGACCATTCCTCATATGAAAAATATTTCGAGTCTTCAAAGAAATTTTTTAACAACTGAGTGCTCATAATCATATTAAAGTGAAAGTCACAAATTACACCTCAGATTTTGCGATATGAAATTAGAGCGATGCAGTACTACGTTAACATTAAAAATTTTGTTTATCTTTTTATTTAACTGTAATGAAGGGAAATACTTATATTTTACGCGTTGTATATTTCTTAGTTTAAAAAATATGCTTAAAATTACATAATATAAATACAATTTAGAGTGTGTGTTTTTTTTATTTTTGTTGACGAAATTGTTATATTTTATGCTATTTATCTTTAATTGATGCAAAACTAATGTGTAATAAAACAGTAAATCTATATTATTCAACTCTATTCTCTAACTCTGCCTGCATTAATGCGGGAATCGAATTGTTTAAAAAATGCAGTACTGTGTGGCACGCTAAATCATAATTGGTAAATTGTTTTTGATACGCCAGAGATAAAAGGTTGCCGATCAATCGTCTATAAGCATGAAGCAACTATTTGACGACGAGCTGCCCAAAATTTGATTCAATACTGCAAAAAACTTTCATAAACGGTACTTTTTTACCTGAAACTACTTACTAGAAGTTAATAAATGATGTACAAATTGTCCAAATGTCTATTAAAAAGGAACTCAGGGACTATTGGCTGCTGAATAGTTATGGTATAATGTTTGTGGAAAATAAAAGTAAACTCATGTAACCCGTTAAAGAAGGCGTTAGTACTATATAGCAGTGGTTCCCAACCCCCAGTCTGTGGATCAAAGGATATAGCGCCACTCAAGGAGCATTAAATTATTTCCATTTAATTTACTGGTTTGTATTTCTCAAGTGTTTGTGTGACTTTACATGGAAATCGCTTTATGTTTCATGTAAAATCGTTTTATATTCATTTTTGGAGTAGCTGAATTTTATTCTAAAAAAGCATGCATAAATGTAATTAAATTCTTAAATCAAAACAATTTAAAATGGGAACTATCAACGTCTCATTCTCAACGAGATGCGGTAAATTTATCAAACGTTGACCTGTCCACGGAGATGAAAAAATGTTTAGAAGCCCTTCTATACAGTATTACGTCACGGAATATGAATTATTTTACGTACTTCATGAAACTTATTTGGCTATTGGATACAAGGGACGTGACAGAATTCTGAAAGAACTTTCAATCAAATACAAAAACGTTACACGTTATGATATTGAACTGGACGTCCACCTTTGTGAGTCTTGCCAGAAAAAAACATAAAATTATTTAAAAAATTGTTGTGAAGTTTGGGATTTTTTTCTGAATGCCAATATATGTTGGTGCTTGTAATGAATAGGAAATAAAATGGTTTTACCGACATGGAACTTCTGAAGGAATTTTAAAACAAGTGTATGTGAAATAGCAATTTACTTTATGCTCCAAGAACTTGATTAGAACTTAGAATTAAAGATATTCCTGACTACGAATTTTTTCTTCTGTCAGTTGCAACTACTCATTCCATTGGAAGTGACCAAGGATTCGTCAAATATATGCGTAAAATAATGTACAAAAATAAGAATTATCTTTGCGAGAAAAATTTAAGGAAATGTAATCCAAAATGCCATTCAAGTCTACCATGTTGCAATAAGTAGGTTGTTTTCAAGTACTTATTTTTTTATTTGAAAATTTTCTTTTCCTTTTAATAAGAAAGATATAATTTTTTTGGTACAACTTTCATTTTCTTTTATATTTTGAATAATTTTTTAAGAGGTCACAGGGGTGTTAATCTTCACAGGGGTCTAATCTTTTTTTGAAGTTTCGAAAAAATATATGTTGTTCTTCATTTTCTTTTGAACATTTTGATACCAACCACGTGATAGTACTACAAAAACTTCGAAAGTTATTCGAAAAATTCCAAACAGCAATTTAGTAATAAAAATGTTTAAATGGCCACATGCCATACCCACTTATTCTTGATATCCGCATACGTTTTATTTTTCTGTTTTTAAAAAGCCTCATGAAATATTTTAAACACTTGGTTAAATGAGAAGGAAGCAAGCTTGCAACTCAACACACACACTTTTTTAATGTGTTTTGATTCTGTTTTGGTAATGCTAGCACGTTGTTTGAAATAACTTATCGAAATTCAAAACATCGTTGTTTAAAACCGTTTATCAAAATTGAAAACAAAATTCTCTTGATTGAAATGGAAAATACACATCGTAGACCTTCAGGTAAACGTCCTAAGAAACGAAGAGAGATTTAGAGGGAACCAATTCATGAAGGTATGTCCTCATACATATGTTGCAGAAAGGAGAGATACAAGTAAGTGCGCTTCCAGTAATAAAATCTCCGGAATTCGGACTTCATTAAAGTCAAATCTTGTTAAGGAAGTGAAAACTTTTTTTTCAAAGGATATCGTATTTTTGATTTTATTTCAACCTTTAGCTCTATTTTATCAGTATCATGTTGTTTAAAATGTCATAAACCCCATTAACAATTTATGAAAAGTCCACTCGTGGTTTATGTTCGAATTTTGAAATACGTTGTAAAAACTGTGGGAGTGTTTGTACTTTTTCAAACTGTGAAAACTCTGGGAATAAAAATAATGCTCCAGAAATTAACAGAAGATCTATTTTAGCAATGAGATGCATAGGCCAAGGTTTAGAGTCGTTAAAAACCTTTTGTGCTGTAATGAGTCTTCCTAATCCTGTTGAACAAAAATCATATGATGTTATTAATAATAAACTTTCACGTGTTATGAAGGAAGTCGCTTAAGAAAGCATGAAAAGGGCAGCTGTTGAAGAAAATTCTTCGTCACCTGATAACCTTTTAACGGTAAGTGGTGATGGTACCTGGAAGACGAGAGGACATTCATCGTTGATTGGAGTATGTACTGTAATAGGGGCCGAAACAGGTAAGGTTTTGGATAAGGAAGTGTGGGCCTCATTTTGCAAAGGATGCGACAGTTATAAAGGGGTAAAGTTTGGTATCAAGTACAATAAATGGCAAAGAGCACATAAGATTTCATGTAGAAAAAATTATTCTGGATCTGCTGGTAAGATGGAGGTTGACGGAATGTTGAGGATTTTTAAGCGATCAGAAAAGCTTCACAACCTGAAATATTCGAACTACATAGGAGATGGCGACACAAAAACATTCAATGTCCTTTCTGAAAACAAGCCATAGGGCGATGACCATCCTATTCAGAAAATAGAATGTGTAGGCCATGTGCAAAAGAGAATGGGTACAAGACTTAGGAAGCTTAAATTAGTATATAGTAAAAAGAAATTATCTGATGGTAAAACTATTGGCGGTATAGGTAGGTTAACTGATAGTGTAATTGATAAACTTGCGCATTACTATGGTAATGCTATTCGATGCAATTCTACTAGTGTAAAGGAAATGCGGAAAGCCATTTGGGCTGTTTGGGGTCATTCTTGCAGCACTGATGATGAACCGATGCACTGGTTTTGTCCTACAGATCCAAATACATAGGGTAAGTATAATGCCGCAATTAATAATAATGCACAAAATTATAAACACAAACCTTCAGTTGCTAAAGCTGTTCGAGATGTAATTAAGCCTGTATTTGCAGACTTATCTCATCCGGCACTCCTGAAGAAATTTTTAGGAGGTAAGACACAGAATCCTAATGAAAGTTTAAATTCATTAATTAGGAAGTTTTGTCCTAAGACGATTGGTTCTAGTCTTCAGATTGCAGAGATTGCTGCAAATATAGCAACCAGTGTTTTTAATGATGGAAATCAAATACTTATTACTATTTTAGAGAAATTTGGCTTAAAAATTTACAGAAATGTTTGTGTGTCCCTGGCTGAACGTGACAATCGTCGAATCTTTACGTCAAGACAGAGGCGCTTAGCATCATCTTTTAAAGCTCGCAGAGCCAAGAAAATTAAAAAGAGTAAAGAAATTGAGCTGTTTCAGGAACAGGAAGGTATATCTTATGATCCTGGAGCATTTTAGCATGTAAGTTTTAAGATTTATTTTCTCAAATTCAATTTTAAAACTTTAAAGCCTTTTTTCTCAATTTGTGTTTTTTTCAATTACGCGTATTGGGTTTCAAAAACTATCATACTTTGATGTATAAAACTTTACAGAATTATGAATTCTATTATAATCTTCAAATCCTAGCTATTTATAGTATTATAAATTTTTAATTTTTTGAAATATTTCAACAAAAATTGAATTTTTAAAATTTTTTTTAAAAAAATGTACTTTTTTATTTTTAAAAATATTATTTTTTATTCTCTATTTATATAAGATAGACCAGCATGTAATAAGGATATATTTGACTTTAAAAATCAACTTATTGCTAGTAATTAGAATTATTATTGCAGAAAATATCATGAGCGTCGTAAAACTTACTATTTGTTTCACTTACTATTTGTTTCTTACAAAAATTTTTCTTATTTTTATGTGCTTATTATTTTTAAAATTATGATTATATTTTAGATATTTTATACTTTTTTGAAACTTTATTCCTTTATAAGAAATGTGTAAAAGAATTAAATTATTTCATTTTAATCTCAAAGAATTATTTCTAGTCGAAAATTGTTTGTATTTTGTGCTCTCGAATCATTTTTAACACCCCTGTGACCCCTTAATGGTACTCTAATTATTTTGTCAGAATAACGTTTGTTTTTCTTAAGAATGTACACATTTGATATAATAGTCCTATCGTGACAATTTTCATACTTTGCCTAAATAGCTTTGTTCATTCTCTAGAATGCCTAGGCATTCTATACAATACCTAGGCAAAGTATGAAATAATTCTCGTACTTCATACTTTGCCTCAAAACGGCCGGCATTCTATACAATTCCTAGGCATTGTATAGAAGGCCAGCATTTCATACTTTGCCGGTAACGTGTGTGTGTTATAGATGAATAGGCCTGTTTTTTGAACTATTAGGCCTGTAGACTTGAAACTTGGGAGGGATGTTCCTTTCATGGAGAAGAGATCCGCTACAAAAGTGGTTGCGAAAATAGTTCCCCAAAAGGTGTTGCGAGGACGTAAGAAGCGTTTTAGATAAATAATAAGTGCACTTATTAAAAAAATATTTTCATATTTTCTATATATTGTTTTGTACCAAGCTTAATTCTCCTTAAAAGTCAGTTATTATATCAAGAATAATATTTTTTTTAAATAACCTGGGCGAAGATCGGGCACTTCAGCTAGTTCAACAGTAGTTTTATCTAAGCCAGGGATTGTGAACCAGTGGCAAGCGTACCATCAATGGCACGCGACACAATATTTTGGGCACGCCAGTAAACGAAATGGTTTGCATTTTATTTCAAAATAACTAAGTTCACTATGAAGTATTGCAAGTAAGTGTGTTTATTTACGAATTTTAATTTTTAATTAATATGGCTAGATCAGCAAAAGAACAAAAAGTGCAAGATAGTAAGTGTAACAGAGAATTGCCAGGTGTCGTCCACGTCACTTGACCATGGTTCAAAAATACGTGGTCCGTCGCCAAAAGCCCTCGTGTAGCTGAACAGTGCGACGTTAATATTAACTAACTAACTAAAGTAACAGAGAATTGCAAAGGCTAAATCTAGAAATATGGCATTTCTTAGTAATAAAAGTGGCTAGACGGTGTGTGGTTTATGTTCTAGAACAATGGTATGCAGAACATCGTCTGTAAAATGGCATTTTGAAACAAATCACAAATCCTCTTGACAAAAAAGTGAGCCACAGCAAAAAAAAAAAAAATTAATTGCTTAGAAACCATTTGGCAACTTCATTTCAGCATGCATTCCACTAAAAGTATTATCTTACAATCCTAAAAAGCTATTTGTCATCCAATCTGCAACAAAATAAGTCACACTAATGTTACTTTAGTTTGAATCACACGCATAACTAAAACATTTACAACTTAAAACACCTTTTGCACTGTCTAAGCGCAAAAGGTATTTTTTCGTAGTAAATGAAAGAGTTTTGAGTTGATAGAGTATTTAGTTTTACTATTTTCGCAAGAATCACAACTCAAAATAATTTGACGGCACGTCTACACCTCATTAAACACTTCTTTAGATAAAAAGGGCACGTTGATCCAGAAAGGTTCACCTCCCCTGATCTAAACAAAGTAGATTTTTTTAATAATAACAATGAACTGTATTTCCTTTTCATCTTAACTGAACAATCTCTCATCTTAACATCTTTCTATAAGCACCCTCTTCCTTTTTTTGTTAAATGAATAAATAATAAATTGATTCAACTAATTGGCACGATAAGTCATAGCACCAAAATTTTATTTGACTGCACTCAAACAAAGAACAAACGAAAGGTTAATAGTTATATGTCAACGAGCACAAAGTTTATTTTTTATCCCTTCCTTTCCTTTTTGATAATCGATAGATTTGTCCGATAATTGGTCTGTTTGTCCGCAAGAAAAACCAATATTGATTCAAATCGACTGACCAATAAGTCCCATTAGCGTGAAGATGTTAAGAATTGGAATCTTTTGTTCGCAAGAAGCATTCGATATATTTTCTGATGGCTAACAAAAAGGACTAGCCTCCCTCTTTGAAAAAAAAAATCAAGAGAACTGTAAAGAAATTTATAAGAGACATAAATTTATTTCTTGAGCTGGAAAATACTAATTTTTTTCTTTTGTTCGGAAGGGGAACGGCATCCTCTGGGAGTGATTATGAAGGAAACGAGACGTGAAGAACATGTTTTTTTCCGGAGTTTCTGGTATTAAAAATGTAATTTTAGAGAGACATGCCTCAAAATGTAAATAAAAACTTCCACCACAAAAGGAAATTAAGTTGCAAGAAAATAAACAGTGGTGCGTTGAGTTATTTATATTTAATTCCTTCCTCTGGACAAAGTAAATAGTCATTTTAATTCATGTGACTTGCAGTATGTCTTCCTGCATGCAGTGAAACAACATTTCTCTGCAAGATGTTGTGTTTTATATCTTAGACGTTTATTCAACGTTTTAACATTTAAGCAGGACCTGCTTAATTTTATTTTTGTGTTTCCATAATTAAAACTAATTTGATTTAAAAATCGTGTTAAAAATGTTTATAATATTAAGTAGATGGATTATATATGTAACAGATTTTGTATTTATTTTTATACAGTAAAATTACTTTTATGTTACTTACTAACCTCTCCATGTCCGTTTCCCCTTGTATTTCCTAACATTGTAAGACAATACATTTTTATTTCTTTTTGTTGTCTAAATCTCAACACTAAGACTTCAATTATATTGAAAAATATTTTTATAGCACTTGCCTCAAGATTTAAAAATGGCAGAAATTGAAATTCTAAAACAAATGTACACATTTATCATTTACGGCCTTATCTCATAGTCTAATTCCACAAACAACATTTTAGCGGATCTCTACACATTACAAAAAACAAGCTTTCAGTATTATAAGTCTATAATGGAGTTTCTCAAACTGCGAAACGGGCCCTCTAGGAGGCGTCTTAACCCGACTTGGGAGGCGCGAGCATATCGAAAAGTTGAAAATAAAAGATTATTTGAAATAATTATTATTTCACTGAAAGTTGCAAAACAAAATACATTCTGACATAATAAAAAATAAAATTCATATATACTGGCATAATACACTCATAAATGTACCAATTCTGCATAATGCATTTGACAATTAATTTATCAATAATAAGTTAAGAACAATTTTAATAATTACTATTGAAACCCGGTCTTATCATATATAAAATTGTACATAAATATTTTATCTTGATAACACTGTATTTTTTGCAGTGAGTGAGTGAATATTAACGTCGCACTGTTCAGCTACACGAGGGCTTTGGGAGACGGACCACGTCATTTTGAACAATGGTCAAGTGACGGGAATGACACTTGAGCCGGCACCCCCTTCTCCTAACTACCACACCGCACCAACTTAGCAGGAATATTCTACCAATACTTAGCTTTAATATTCTTTGAAATCCACTCTTCCAAGATATATGGCAGCACGGGTTCTATGATGAGTATTTTAGTGGGGAAGGCGAAAAGTTTTGTAGCAGATATTGCGTTTTCAGCGGATTGCAAAAATTATTATTTTTGTCGCAACAAATAGTTAATGTCAAACTTTAAGTGTCTTATGGTTTTGTCTGTTAATGAAGACCTTGGAAAATGATTTGACTACTTATTTTAAGTGAACGGTTTACATAATTAATTTTACAGTGGAATATCTTTAATTAATTTATTAGCTCTAACGGATTAAATTTTCCAAAGTGGAGTATTTTGTTTATGTATATCCCTTAATTTGTACATGTAGTGATCCAAAAAAAATTGTATGAAAAAAACTGCAGTAAATCATAATGTGGTTGGATAAAGTATTAAAGTGCATTACTCCCCTACACGGTGGGTCTTACAAAGCTCTAATAAAGCTCGAGCTACGAAAGTAGCTAGGCATTTGCCAACTTGGCTCTATCGTTAACATTTCGCTATGTTTTTCATTGAATCGCCATTATCATTTAAGAAACGGCGTTGCTTGCGAATATTGCAATTTTAAAATAAAATAAATACAACAGAAAGTAATATTAATGTATTACACTTTCAGATATAAATTATTTACACTACTTTAAGCGTTCATTACGCAAAACTTTTAAGAATGTGTTACTTTTGCTGAGCAGAGATCAGCTTAGGGAGGTATTTTGAAAAATCGACCCTCAAGAGTGTTACGAGGAATTATAAATTTAAAAAATCCTTTTTTATCGGCTATTAGATCTACATAGTTAAAATATAACAAAGGTGTTTTTCTTTCTTTCTTTTTTTGTTTTGCTGATATATGCAAAAAGCTTTTTTTTGTTTAATTTTCCATTCACATAAAATTCACTTATTAAAAACTTATTTTTCCTTCAATCTGTGTTGTTTAATTTTTCAGTTCACCCGTGCGAAAAACGAGTATACCAGCTAGTCATATATAAAATTGTACATAAATATTTTATCTTGATAATTTGTACGATTCATAATTAAGATGGTATTGTATCTTTATTGTCAAAGTACATTATTATCGTATTCAATACATTGTTATTGATGGGAAGGGAGGGGTGCAATAAAAATTAGGATTGAAATTTGGGTCGTAAATATATTGAAAGTTTAAGAAGCACTCTCTCGTCTGTAAGTTTAATTGCCCCAAAAGAGGATTTTTTTTGTAATTATAGTGCTCCCGACACCCCCTTCCTCCCTTCCTCTTTAAGTATCGATTTCAACAAAATCTCGTTTTATTGAATCTCTACGCAACAGAAGAAATATGTCTTCCAAATTTCAAATCTGTAGGGGTACTAGTTCAAAAACAGGTATTTTTATTGCTAATGCCCCAGCAATCCCTCCTCCTAGTGATCGATTTTTAAAAGGTCGGTCTCTACTCATTAAAAAGAATATTCATGCAAAATTTTATAACTGTTGGTCAGACAGTTCTGTAGATCACATGATGAGTGTGAATAAGACATAATAAACTTATATTTAAGAAAATATTTGTAAATTTTTATTGAAACCAAAGTTAAAAATTTCTATATTAAAATGAAACTTAACTGGTGTGAAATTGCTTATATATTACTAGACATTCTGATCATTGCGTCAAAATCACAGTAGTAATGGAGTTAAAAATGTATCAAAATCTTTAGTGCTCCCCATATTTCTATTTTGAACATCCAACCATTTAAGACTCAACTATGCTGCTAATCCATATAACTGATTTTCTTTTTATTTTGAAATTTAGTTAACTAATCCTTTGTAAGCAGTCTTGACAATGATTTGCAAAATTCATTAAAAAACAAAGATTACTATGTCTGTGCTGCAAATAATGTGATAACCTCATTTCTTATTTTTCTCCATCTTTGTTCTTTCCCCCCTTCAATGCACGTGGCTGCGGTAACCTAATGGTCATGGTTACAAATTAGCGGCTGGCGCGCCATGAGTTAAAGTCCCAGGGTCACTGAAAAAACCCGTGTAGAGGAGCTGTTGCAAGTGATATCTGTGGACGTTCCGCACGTTCGGAGAAGAGTGTGCCAACTCGGGTGTCTTCTTCGTCACTTGACCATGGTTCAAAATTACGAGATCCGTCACCAATAGCCTTCGAGTTGTTTTGTAGAGCAACGTCACAGTACACACTCGTACTATTTTTTCAATGCGCTTTAGAATCTAGCAAGTACTGACGAACCAATTCAACGTGACGACTTCTGTAAGTTCACGTAGATGACAAGAATGTGAATGTGAATGTGGAGTTTAGTGGCGCAAGGGCCAACTTTGGCCAAGCTGCGCCAAACACTTGTTACCTAGATGACAAGAATGACACGTAAAGAGGATATTTAACTGATGTTAGTATTACTGAAGTATCGTATGTCCATTACTTGTGCTTGTGTTGTGAAAGACTGCCCTCTAATTGATTGTGATTATGAGAAAATTAAGATGAGCCAGTGGTTCGAAGTCCTCCGAAACTGCACAGTTCCTCAGGTAATCGAGATTTGTCGTTGTGAGTACTTATAAGAAATGAATGGAGGATGTAGATACCTGTAATAGATGCCACGATGTGAGATGCCGATTATTCATGAATGAAGGACTTCGGAGTCTGTCCGCCGTTTGGTGAAACAGAAGTGATGGCAAACAACGACTCAAATGATAGTTGAATGCAATGTAATTCAAATTCCTCGTGTTTCGAATCACACAAACTGATTCACAATACCATGCATAAATGCCATTTACGTCTACAGTCTGGATTATGAGGGAATGGTGACAGAACGACAACGAGTATAGTCCAGCTTTTAAATTGCTTGAGTACCAATGTTAAGATCTTTTTTTCAGTGGGTACCATCGCACGTGAATGTCTGCCGGAATTAGATTTCAGATGGTCTGTATATTTAGTCAAAGTGATCTCCACCACTATATTTAGACAAAATGAACCATCATTATATTTAGACAAAGTAGACCATCACTATACTTAATCAAATGCGGGCCAGCACTATATTTAGACAAAGTGGACCATCACCATATTTATTCAAAGTGGACCATCACTATATTTATTCAAAGTGGACCATCACTATATTTAGACAAAGTAGGTCATCACTATATTTAGACAAAGAGCGTCATCACTATATTTAATCAAAGTGAGCCATCAATATATTTTAGACAAAGTAGACCATCACTATACTTAATAAAAGTGGATTACCACTATACTTAATAAAAGTGGGTCATCACTACATTTAGACAAAGCGGACCATCACTATATTTTAGACAAAGTGGACCATCACTATACTTAAAAAAAGTGGACCATCACTATACTTAATAAAAGTGGGCTATCACTATATTTCATAAAAGTGAGCCATCACTACATTTAGACAAAGCGGAACCATCGCTACATTTAGACAAAGCGGACCATCGCTACATTTAGACAAAGTGGACCATCACTATATTTTAGACAAAGCGGACCATTACTATATTTTAGACAAAGGGGACCATCACTATATTTAGTCAAAGTGGACCATCACTATATTTATACAAGGAAGACCATCTATATATTTAGTCAAAGTGTGGACCATTACTATATTTAATGAAAGTATATTTAATCAAAGTAGACCATCACTATATTTATACAAGGAAGACCATCACTATATTTTTTCAAAGTGGACAATCACTATATTTATACAAGGAAGACCACCACTATATTTAGTCCAAGAGAACCATCAATATAGCTGCTTTCAAAGATAGGATATTTGTGCACAAGATAGTTATATTAAGATAAAATCCTATTTGTACTTTTCATGTTTTAAAAATTTATTATGTAATTGTGATATTAAATAAAATAAAAATATTCAGAAAGATAAAATGTACAAAAAGAAATTTAATAATTAAGTTTCAAGGATATTGGATGCACAACAATTACAAATATCTGTACGCTAACGATGCTGAATAAGTTATTTCGCTTTTGGTACTCGAATATCTATCAACAATAATGACTTCAGATAAGCCAATTAGTGAAACATGTTGTATTGTAAAAATATAAATACACAAAATAAATTTTAAAAAAACATAATTAACCTTTTCATGATCTTTTTTGTATATTTAGTGTCAAAAAAAGTCCTTACATTAAGGTTAAAAAAGCGTAAATGATTATGTGTTTCACACCATGATTACAACCCAACGAAAAATAAGTAGGAAAAAAAAGGAACACAGCAGATTAATTAGAATTTTTTTTTTCATTCATTACAAAGTAAAAGAAACTCGGTTTGAATTTTTAATAAAATTGCATTTTGCATTTTTTGGTAAATTTATTTTTTGACTTTTTAACTAATATGGGGAGAGGGAGTTAGGGTCATTACAGATATATTCACATCGGTTGTTCCTGAAAAAAAAAAGAAAACATTTTTAAACTTATTTCCACGAAAATATTTATTTCAGTTTCTCTTTTTTCCTTTAGTTGTTCCTTATGTATGCATTTATAAAAACTCGTTGTTTAATTTATTGAAAATAAATTTTTGGTGTATAATCTTAAGATTAGTCTGTTATCATATGTTTGTGTAACTTCTGTTCTTTGTGTGATCATATGTATGATCAAACTCTTTTAACTTCTCATTTTCTTTTGTCATTTAGAATAAAAATCAGTCATGAGTTTTATTAATTTCTCCTGACTTGCAAACTATAATATAGTCGTTTTTAACATAAATTTTTAAAATACTTTAAAGAAAGAGTTTCTGGTATATTTCATATACTATATGTACAAGTTGCAACATCTTTAAACATAAATTTATTTTGTTTTTAAACATGTTACACACGACTTTGATGCTGCATACTTACATAGCACTCGTTATGTACATAAACCTCAGTATCATAATTCTTTCGTGGGCCTAGGGAAGATTACTTCTCACTTACATGATCTTACAAAATACACCCGTGGAAAGCGCAAACCCTATTATAATATATTGGTCTTGCTATTATAACGATGAGCTATTATATCCGCTTCAGTTTTGTGCTACTTTACATAATCTAGCGATTATGACATTTCTAAGGTGGAAAAAAAGACGGTACTGAAGAATCGTGTCCAAAAGCTATCGATGTATATAACGATATCATGAGAGGGATTGGTCGCTTCTATCAAAGAAAAGAAAGCTACCAAATATAAAGAAGATCCGTAAAATGGTGGTATCGTATCTTTTATTTTCTAATTGACCTTGCCATCATAAATAGTTTAGTACTGTGGCAGGAGAACAAAAGAAACAGAAGTTTAGACCAGATAATCTTCCGTATACCATTAGCTCGTCAGCTAATAAACGGATTCCTCAAGAAAAAGGAAAGGATGTCCTGCTAGCTTCCAAGCAGAGAAGTGTGTAGTTCCCGATGCTGAGCGCTTAGCCAGTGTAGGAAAACATATGCCAAAGAGGGTTACCAACTGTAGACGATATCGGAAATGTAACAGAATCTGATGTCCCCTTGTGCATTGCAACATGCTTCTCATCTTTTCATGGTAAATAATCACCATTAAATTTAATTTCCTTTATGACGGTGAATGGTTCCTTGGAAAGTATTCTCTGCCTACCCCTAAAATTTAAATATAAAATCACAAAATTCGGCAAAATGAAATATATTTCCTTAAATGCTATTTTTTAATTGTTAATAAAACATAAAAAAAAGTGTGATAAATTCAAAAAAGAAATAAATGGCCCACGAAAGGGGTTTTTGATAAAAATAAAGCTTACTATACGAGTGAAGTGGATAGAACTCGGTAATTTCCGATTTGTGAGCACGTAACATACCACTGGACAAAAGTGATCCCTTCTGTCCAGAGGCTGTTACTAGCTTACGTAAATGATACTGCTACAAACTCCCCATCAGAGAGTTGGTGGATGGGCGAACGAACGAGTTTTTGATGTGCGAGCGTGTGTGTTTTGATGTTAAGTGCTGGTGTTGCATCAAGTGAGTCTGACGAATTTGTTTCGCTGCGTCAAAAAGGGTCTGACGACTTTAGGTTGCTCTAATTACGGGTAGATGGCGCCACGTCAGATCAGAAAAAGCTGTGTGTTCATATTACGTCCGGGTCCTCAATGAAGTGGATAGAACTCGGTACCTTTTGATTCGTAAGCACAAACATATTATTGGGCAAAAGTAATCACCTCTGTCCGGAGGCTGTTACTAGCTTATGTAAATGATACCACTTCACGAGAATGCACATAAACGTGGATTGATGTTATATGGAGAAAAAGAAAGGTGTTATAAATCGCAAGGAACCTGTGCAGAAAAGTTGTTCTGTGGTGTGAAGGTAAAGGGGAAAATTGTTTTAAAAAATAATTTCCAATTTTAATATTGTCCTAAAAAGGTAGAATTTTTGAAAAATAAAATGGAAAAAGACTTAATTTTGGTTAAAAGATTTTAGAATCAAAATAAAGTTAAATTTCTACATCATAAATGATCTAAAGTGATGATTATTGATAAATGAGTAATACGATATACATTGCAGTATTTCATAATCTGAGCTCTTTTTCCTTGTCCCGTAGAGTCAGTCCGATGCAAGCTTTTTAGAATACTTTATCTTTTCAACAATAGGTTTTTAGTAACATTTAATATTAAAGACGTTGTAAAATGCACCTGGTGTTATTTCCTGTAAATTTTCAATAGGTATCCTTTTATTACAATAGATGTTAAAAAGTACTAAAATGCTTGTTTTTCTTTAAGTATCTGCCTATGTCAGTGTTTCTCAAACAGTGGGGCGCGCCCCCCTGGGGGGGCGCGAGCATACCGAAAATAAAAGATTAAAAAAAATGTATTTACTGGAATGAAGTAAAACAAAATACTTTCTGACATGATAAAAAAATACACATTTACACTGATATAATTTATATATCTGCGATATTACGTCATAAAAAAATTAAAGCTTCTACTTCTATTACGGTTTCTTTTCAAACCAAAATGAGAAAAAACAAAACCCAGACCCATAACCGAAAAAAAATTTTAGGAAGATAAACAATTCATCACTGTTATATTATTGTCATCAGCTGTAGGCAGCATGATGTAGTTGCTGCGGTTTGACCTTCAAACTTACTTGTACGGTTAGTTACGTCCTTGTGCTCTTATGTATTTGTTTTTTCATTTAGGGCAGTTGCAAATAAACTATTTCTGCTGCGATTTTTTCCTTGTAAAATATTTTTATGATTTTTGGAAAAGCACAGAGAGCTTTTTGAAGGATTACTTGGCCAAGATTTATTTCTATGAGTTATTCCCAAACATATAAAAAAGCATAATGAAAAACGTTATACATAATTTTTTTGAACATCCATATTGTAATAAATACACTTTTATTCCGGAGTTGTCACGCCGAGCACAGAATGCACGAAATCGATAATTCTTGCAAAACTGTTTAATTGGTACCAATGGCTCTAACACTATCCTCCTGTTTGACAGTCTTAACGTGTGAACTAAAATATATTTGTCACATATCTCCCTCTTTTTTGGGAGTAACAAACGTTTTTTTTACAATCTTAAGGTACTTGTTTTGACTGAGTTCCCGGTGTGATAACTTATTTTGCGAAAAATTTTCTGTGTTCTTGAAAGTAGGTGAGTATATTTTCTCTTAAGTAAATTATTCACTGTAATTACGATTTTTATTGTGTACTTTAAAAATAATTATAAAAAAAGGATTGTCGTGGCTCAATAACTCCACTCGACCATTAGTATCGAGTGCGTGCCTGCTCCAGGTTTAAAACATGTTGAAGTCTTATCACTTTAAATATTAAAAAAAATACAATTATTTCTCATCGGAATTTTATATTATTGTTCATTATTCAACATCAATTCTAAATGCTATTTCTGTGAGGCTTAAAATTACAATTCGCTTGAAACTAATTATAATTTGAGCAATCATTTAAAAAAAATCATTTTACATTTTTGTAAACATTGTTGCGCACTTGGCTCTACTCTCCTTAAAATTCAGCGATTATATCAATAATGTTTTATTTTCTTATAAATGAACTCGTGCAAAGAGCGGGTACTTCAGCCGGTATACTTTTAATGTATCAGTGCTGCACAGAGTATTTTATAACTAATTAATTAATGCTAAATTATGAACAAGTTTAATAAGTATTAGCGACTTACATGGGCTTGTCTTACAGAGCAAATTTTTCAAAGGAATGCTTATATATGATTAGAAATTAACCCAATGAGTTATTTCTAAAAAAAAGCTGATATCTCTATTTTGTTTTCTAAGCAGCCACCGCATTTTGCAATATGTTCCAATTTAAAAATTTGTGAAAGGAAAAATAACATAATAATTATCCTATTACTTATTATTTTTTTTTGCTTAAAAGCAACATATACAAAATTTAATACTTATGTCATGAATTTGTACGGTATATAATTAAGATTATTGCTTTAGCGTAAAAAAAAGTGCATTATTATTGCATTCAGTACATTATTAATGTATAAGGGGGGCGCGATAAAAATTGTGATTGATAAGGGCGGCGCCAGTATTGAAAGTTTGAGAACCACTGGCCTATGTTTCTAATTCAATGTTTAAATGAAACTCAAAAATGTTTTTATCCTTGCGCATTTGCGTGGGGGGAGGTTGAGCACACACACACACACACACAGTCAGAAAGAAAACAATTTAATAAGATAGAGAAATAAGAAAGGTCTACGCTGTAAAAGTGATGAATTTTAAGCATCTTATATATTAAGCAATATTTTAGTAAAATATTGATTAATATATAATTTCCTATCCTACAAAATCTCATCACAAATTCGCTCAATGCACTTTAATTTGTTTCGAATAAAAGAAAATTTTTTAAAGTTTTTGTGATGCATTCTTTTTAATACATTTATTGTAATTGAGAAAAACCACCTTTTTATTAACTCTGAAATGTTTCTGAGCCTTTCAATATTCTCCAAATCAATCTCAGTCTCTTCTACAGAAGGTTGTTCGCACTTTATGGAAACGATTTTAATACTTAATTTTTATCCACAAATGCCGTATTTGTTGTGGCTATTTGCTACTCACTGATAGCCATAATTCTTTGCAATAGCCGTAACTCGAACTTCCATTGAAGGAAGTTTTTTCTGAGTAGTGTGCCATACCCATTTTATTCCATTCTTCTTGAACCGTTCCCCTAAGTCCGTTCAGTGTTCTTAAATGCTGTTTTCCTAAAGCTCGTTTTAATAAATCGAAAACACAAAAGTCCATTGGAGAATCTTCGGATGATTTTACAGGTATTTCATCAAATTTGATACATTTTATTCCTGTTTCTGATCCTTTCTTTGCTAAATAAGTGGCAGTTGACTAGACGTGTGATGATAGGTTTTGTTCATATGAAGCTCAACTTTATCAGTGTTCTTTTCATATAAAACTGAAATTTTTTCTTCGCAAATGTGTTATAAAATATTTTACTGACAGTACGCAGTGAGTTAATTATTATTAGAGAATTTTTATTTTTAATACGCCTTTTCTAACAAAATCCGGCAACTATCATGAATCCCTTTGGCAATTTTTCTGTAAATAAAGAAGCTATTTTGTACGGTCATTCCCGTTAACTGAGCTATAGAAAATTGGTATTTATTACAATTACTTAAATATACCCATGACTCGTCAAGTGTTACAACAATTTTCCAGTTTTCAGCAGCTAGGTGTTTTTCATTTCTACGATTCGTTTTTTCTTCAGCAGTATGTGTTGTCAAAAGCAGACGCACTTTGGATTTAAACCTCTTTTTTTAAGTTTAAATCTTTGTGATTAATTTTCTTTAAAGCTCCGAAAGACATTGCTAGTTTCGAGAAAGTGAATCTTTGATTCGGGCGAATTTTTTTTGTAGTCAGAGACTTCACTTTCTTGATAGCAGCCTGCGTTCCTTAGTCTTAGGAAGAGGTGTCGTGGTCTTGTTTTCATTTTTAATTTCAGCAAGCCACATGTTTTTTTCCCTTTAAAATGAAAAATATTAAAAACACCTTTTTTGAAACGCAATAACCGAGATTTTTACACCTCTTTATAACGAATTATTTTTCATCGGAAAGAGTACTAACGCAGCCATCGAGTCATCTATCAATTTTAGGAATAAATCTTTTATTCCCCATTCTAGTCAAAAGAAAACATAAACATACGGTTATTCTGAAGTTGTCAAAGCTTTACTTCAAAATGAAAATGAGAAAATAAATTGCAAAATCGTTTCTATAAAGAGTGAACCACCTCGTGTAGTCCTAGATTTTTTTAATTAAATCCTAGGGTATTTCATATTTCTACGGTATAGAACTAAACAAAGTAATGTTGGCCATATTGGGTATAAAAGAAAGTTCTGACATTTTTGAACACGTGCACTCTTTTGTGCGTTGTCAATCTGTAAGAAGAATTCTTATAAGGCTGATACCGGTTTAAACTGTTAGATTAGTACACTATTGATGATTTAAGGTATCCGACTACCCTAAGACCATGATTTTTTTCAAAAATTGACAAATTTTTATGACTTTATTTTGTGGACCATTTTATTAGCTTAATAACAATACCACGTATTTTATTTTCCCTCTACTAGAACAAAAACTACAAGCGTTTTAGTAAAAGCAAATGCCGTAACTTTACACAGGATGTCAAACATTAAAATGCGTTTTACTCGAAATGTGTTTTTTTTTCGAAAAACTCAAACGGGGACAGCGATTGCTCAAAAAGTTTTGAAAATAATTAGCTAAAGTTTTTTTGCTTATATTCTGCATAACAGTAGAAGTGTTCTGATCTTCAGATTTATCAATAACTGTTTTATTTCAAAACTTACGGTCCTTTATGTGAATATAGTCAATGTTTTTTAAGCAATTTCGTATAATCACTAAGATAAAGTGCTCTAGTTTTTGTAAAAATTAAAATATCTCTTAGCCTGAAGGTCACTTCAAACAGGAATAACAAAGTAACACATCAAAATTGAAAAATTGAGAATTTGTTCATAAAATTAATGTGCTGAGTGGGCCCCCTTTATGTAACTTTTCGTACATTTTTACTGGTTTTTTCCAATTTTAATAATAATTTTTTTTCTTTTACCAATTTTAGGATTTTTTTCCTTAAAATATACTAAATAAATATAAAAATCACAAAAAAATCCCCATATCTCCTTTTTTTTAAAAAAAAAAAAAAGTTGTCGCAAGTAGTCGGATATCTTAAACACATTTTTTGCATTTTAGTCAGTTTTTTTTAAACTTGTAAAACGGTCAATATGAGTGAAGAAAATGTACACTTAAGACATTGCATGTTGTTTTAGTTCGAAAAAAAGGAATAACGTAATGAAGTTATAAATTAGAACTGTGTGACAAAGAAGTAGTAACAGATCGAACATTACCTGTCAAACTGTCAACATGAGTGAAGAAAAGATGCATTTAAGTCATTGTACGCGTTGCTTGATTTACAAAAAGAGAACAACACAATAGAGGCTAAAAGAAACCTGTATGATGCTTTGGAGAGGAAGAAATCACAGATTGAACATGACAAAGATGGCTTATGAAATTTCGCTTGGGTGACTTTTCTTTGAAATATGAAATCAGATCAAGAAGGCCATCAGATATCAGCAACGAAGTGCTACGCAGTATGATCAGGACAAAACTCACGTTAACTTCCACAGAAGTGGGCTTCAAGCCCTCAGACTATTGCTTTGGATCTCATTAAAAGACTTGATTTCGAGTTCAAAGTCTCTGTTTGGGTGGCACACGAACTAAGAGGAAACAATTTAATGGACACAATTTCGACATATTCTTCAAATATTTCTAGCCACAAAAGGGAACCATTTTTGGACCACTTGGTGAGCGGGGATGAAAAGTGGATAGTGTACAATCACGTGGTTAGAAAAAAAGGATATTTTTACAAAGACAATTCACACAACCATTTACATCCAAGCATTAGAAGAAGGTAATTTTTTGCTATGTTTTGTACAGCAAGGGAATAGAGCTCAATAAGTTGCTGAAAGAAAAAAAGAAACGACCGTTTCTGTTCGCAACTTGATGTTTTGAATAAAGAAATTCAGCATAAATGCTCATCTTTGGCCAACGTAAAGGGTGTGAGTTTTCATCACGAAAATGCTAGACTACACATGGCAAGAAACACCGCATAAAAAAAAATTGTGGATTTGGGTTGAGAATCTTTACCTCAGCCAGCATATACTCTTCACATTGCACCATCTAACTATTATCTGTAGAGTTCGCTGCAAAACTTTCTTGATGGATATAAATATAAAAATGATGAGAGTGTCCAAATGGCAGTGGAGGATTGTTTGGTCTCCAAGACAGAGGACTTATTTTCCAGGGGGTCAGAACGCGGACAGACAGTTGTATCTAACAAAGGACCTTATATTTTAAATTAATTTTTAAATAAAAAATGAAAAAAAACGTTCTTTCTTCAGAAGAAAACGACAGCACTTTCCCTCACACGCAATAGTTTGTGTCATGACTTTGACAGATTTGAATGATGAGGTTCATTGTTGAAGTCCTTCAAAGTGAAACTAGGCTTATTATCTAAACAAAATTCCAACGAAATAAAAAATAACTGAACAATTCATAAGATATCAAAGAACATGGAATAATTTTATAATCTTCAACTTGAAATATACATATATTTGATAAATTACCTATTTCAATTGAGTACCAAAAATCTACATCAATAAATCCTTCATCTTACTCATTGACTTTCTAAGAAATAAAACCTTTCATTAACAATATCACTTAATGTTCCTTGTAATCAGTAGTCAATAGAACAATGGAAACGATCTCGGCAGTTTGTAATTTATTGTGATAGTTGCAGATAATTTTAATCAATTCTCTTTGTGAGGTAATACCTAAAGAATTTTCAACCGTATCTTCTTGCAAATTAAAAATGCCCCACAATCTAAGATCTTAAGTCAATCGATATAAACTTAATGAAGTTGCGGATAGTAATTTGGAAATTGTGTTTGGTGCTAATGTTATGTTGCTAAGGTTACTTAGAGGTAAAATAAAAAAATTAAAAAAAAACAACTTATTTTAAAGAGATTTAGTAAAAAATTTTTAAAGAAATAATTTGCACATTTAATAACAAAACAATGATAAATAATAGAATAGAATATTTAGCGTTTTTACCACGAAAATATTTTCATATGTAGGAATAATACTATTTTTAAATTTTTCAGTACGTATAAAGTTTTAAAGTATACTTGTTAACAATAAAATTACTTAAATTCATTTTAAGGTATCCAAACACAATGAAATAACCAATTTCTATCAAAACACACATATTTGATTTATTTTATTTTATTGAACAGATCAAATTCTTGGCTTTACAAAACATATATTATTTAGTTTCTACGTTACATAGAAACTGAGTTAAAAAATTATATAAAATTAGAAAAAAATATAAAGTAAGCAATATATATATATTTTAATCTTCCAGAAGTAGGCATTTAAATTGTTCAAAGTCTGATAACTCAAAATATTAAAAATGTACTAACTATGAAACTTTTGAGCCTGATATTCATATTTTTATCTCGGAAATATACTAAAATAATTCTTACTGTATGAATATTTTTAGAATTATGGCCTGTTATTTCAATAATAGTTTCATAAATTTGGTGCCATTCTTTTAATATTTATTCTAAAATTTTTACATTTTAATAAAGCATTATCATATATATTTTATTACATTTCCTAGATAAATGCATGTAGTTCATTTTAGTAATACTTTATATTGATATAAGTTTATTACTTTTTCTCTATATAACTCTGCTTAAACGTACTTTTAAAAAAATTGCTAAAGTTTCACACATAATTGTGATTTTTATAAAATTAAGAAACTTCGTTTTAAATATATATTACCCCGATTAAATATTATTATTTATTGGGATAGATCTCTAAATGTATTTGTAATGTTTTAGTATATTATTTATTTATAAAAAGGGCTACGAATGTGTTCGGTTAGCTAAAAAATATTTTTAAATAAATTTATTCTACTCCTTAAAATATTTTAATAAATTTATTCTATGCTTTTTAATGTATAATATAGACCTTTTTTTACAGATTTCTATTAGGCCTAACCTAATTCACTTAAATTAGTCCTAATGTGTGTGTTCTATGGAGGTTACTCTTATGATAATATGGCAATTAGTATTTTTTAAATGATTCATTTAGTTGATTATCTAACATAATTCTAAGCAGGATTCGTATCTGGCTCGTGACTAATATATTACTTCATAACTCCGAATAAATTATAACAATTTAGAAACTATGTTTCACATTACTCGATTAATGTGCCATTTTACCGTCCAGGGTATGTCCACGTATTGTAATGATGGATTGGAATGGCGCCTTACGATGCCTGAATTACGCACTAAATTTACTTCGGTATACATATTTTAGTATCTTAAAACACATACAAAGTTCCTATACATCTGTCTTAATATTGAAATAGGGCAGTGAATTGTTTTCTCTTTGCAAACAATTAATTAAATAATCTGTGTTTCATATAATGAAAAGTTACTTTACCTATATTGATTTAATACTCATATAGAAATAAATAAATTTTAAGTGTGCTATATGATTATTGACGTAATATGTTAATTTGATATGAACGATAAAGCAGAATTCTGAATTAATCTGACTTTCATTATTTTTAGTTTATAATTTAAACACACACACATTAGTGTTGA
Organism: Trichonephila clavipes; assembly: GCA_019973935.1. NCBI lineage: Eukaryota > Metazoa > Arthropoda > Arachnida > Araneae > Nephilidae > Trichonephila > Trichonephila clavipes. Next base: position 119,931 of record BMAU01003368.1, on the reverse strand, counting down.
AATTCAAATCTATGTTATTTCAGGGATTTGCAATCTGGCCAAATTACTTTATTCTTGTTAAATATTTTTATTTGAATACTCACAAATCACCTCTTGGGCCGTGGGTAGCCTAGTGGTTAGAGCATCGGACTCCAGACCGGAAGGCCTGGGTTCGATGCCCGATGCCACCAAACACCCTCCGAGTACACACGGAGTACGTGCTCGTTAAATCAGTGGGTTCGTAGTCTTGTGGGCTTAATCACGAGCGCAGGGACTGGAGAATATTTCCCTCCCCTTCAGTCTAGATGCAGAAATTGTGGAGGTGGATATAGAGGTCGTGTCGCCATCTATCGTCCCTTCGGGGAACTTCGCCGAGCTAAAATCGTACTGTCACCTGTAAGGTGCTCAAGGCCAACGACAGGCGTACCTCTAGCCCATGCCACGATGAATTTCGTGGGCCTCGATCTGACTGCGTCAGACAGGTGGCATCAGACAACAACAACAAATCACTTCTTAAGAAAACTGATCTTGTTATATACAGAGTGACCACGCTTAAATTATTCAAAATTATGGCTTATTATTACGGACCTACCCATCAGAATGTAATAAACTGTTCATCCGTGGATTGGAAACCCCTCCGAGACTTTTTGGGTGTAGTCCGATAGGCCGCGCGTGCGCGAACTATTCTACAATCACAGACGATAAACTTATAAGACTGACTTCATTAGTGTAAAGATGTGGTCCCCACAGTGAGAATGCAGTGCGTACTTTGGTAAACGGAATTTGAATCAGTCACGCGTGTGCAGCGGCGTGTTCGAGCAGAATGGGATAATGTCGTTACCGGCTTGCCTAATAGATTTATCAGGCTTCCTGCAAAATAATTCACGCACACGATCAACACAGAACACGATCTTCTATTATGAAAACTTAAGGATACATGCCAGTTTGAGATGCCAAAATTCCCGTCTCTTTTAAAATTCTTTTCCATTGATGGATAGATTTTGAAGTCAGAGGATCGACATTCCATTCTCTTTGATGACGTCGCTGTACACGCGTGACTAATTTAAATTCCGTTTACCAAAGTAAGCACTGCACCGTTTTCTGTAGCGTCCACACCTTTACAAATTAAGTCAGTGTAGAAAGTTAATCGTCAGTTATTGATACGAGCACGTGCGGCCAATCGGACTAGACTCAAAAAATCTCGGAGAGCTTTCCAATGCATGGATGAGCAGTTTATTACATTCTCATGGGTAGTTCCGTAACAATAATACATTACTTTTGGATACTTTAAGCCCGGACACCATCCAAGATCTCACGATCAGTTAGATTAGCTATACGTTAAATTGCTTTGTTCTGGTAAAACAAGTGACTCCCGAAATATTTAAAAATAATATTGAAATAATGTAGACCAGAGCTTATAAAGAACGGTCGATCGAGAAACGGTGGTAGTCACATATTATATCGTGGACCAATTTCACAAAATCAAAACGTATAGTCAACTTAAAAATGATGCCAAATGGTGTAACTACTTACTATTACTGTATTCAAGTATGCAGGGGAACGGTTTCCCACTATATGCTGCATATCAAGGCACTTCGCGACGCTTTTTGATTTTGTGTTCAAATGTATAATTTATAAATACCAGATTGAATGCTCCCACATATTAATATTAATATAATATCCTATAAAAAGCCGCGTAATATTCATACTGTCATTTATTTAAATTAATCTATTTTTTTTAAAATTGATTATACTCGATATTTTGCTTCAGATATTATAAGGAAACTGATTTCTACCTCTAAATATTAAAGAAAAATACAGATTGCTTTTTTAAAACAATTCCAGATGTTAAGAACGTAGTAAAAGAAATATATACGTTGTTGTTGTTTCTAAAGTCACCTGATAGACGGTGTCAGATCGAGACCAGCGAAAGCAGCAAGGGTGTAGTTTTACGCCAGTCGCTAGCTGCAGCTTTGGGCACCATACAGGTGACAGTACGATTAGGCTCGGTTCACCGGAGTTTTGACGGCCGCGGTAGCCGAGTGGTATAGGTATCGGATCGTGGCTTGCCTTGTCACGAGTTCGAGCCCAGTACTACTAAAGACCTGCCGTGTACGGCAGCGATGCACGTTAAATCTGTGGAGAGCTCAAACGTCCTCCCTTTGGTGTGGTGTGGTAGTTAGGAGAGGGGGATGCCAGCTCAGGTGTCGTCCACGTCACTTGACCATGGTTCAAAATTACGTGGTCCATCGCCAAAAGTCCTCGTTTAGCTGAACAGTGCGACGATAATATTCAATCAATCAATCAACCACCCGAGTTTTGAGGGAGAACACCCTGGGTGTGGTCAGAGCCTCCCACCTCTCTTTCTTTCCCTCGATTTCTCGAGAGAATTGGAGGTTCGACAAATATTTAGACTCTGCCGTCATGTCCCAAAAGACACAATACATTTACAAACACCAATGCCTTCTACTAGGATTCGAATCCAGGCCCTAGAACACAGCAGTCAACGTCACTAACAACTTGCGAGATATGCGTAGTATAATTAAGTAAACAAGCTAATAATAATAATACGACAAATAAAAATGTGTTCCTGTTTGGATTCTAATGTATACTTGTACAAAAAAAAATTGGGCTATTTTTTGCAAATAGGGCAGTATTCGATGTGAAGCTTAACAAATTGAAAACTAAAGAATCTTAACATGAAAAAAATGTTTTACTCAATATATTCTATAGAGCACAAACACATTACTAAGCATTTTAAAAGAGTTATGGAATAGCTAAAAACAGAAAAACTTACACAAGCGTTCATTCAGATTCAAATATGATAACGAGCTGAATTCGTGTGAAGTAACAGTCATATGATAGCTCCAAACAGCCAATTAGTTCATGTGTTTCGATGTTGCTTTTTTCTTTTCGCAGAAACTTTCTTTTAAAAAATACATAACTCTCAACAATAATAATGCACAAGGTAAGCAAAATGTACATAATTCAAAAGTACACGTATCATATAATCTTTTGGGTACTTTTCCCTTTAGTCTGCGCAAGCGATAAAGTTGTCAAAAATGATAAGAACCAACACCAAACAGAATCTTCCCACTGGTAACCTTTTACCACCACAATTTCAAAACAAATCGTGATCTTTTCTTGTTAGTAACATCTCTTTCATAGTACAGAGTGTTTTTTTCCAGGTATAGAAGTTTAAGTTGGCATTTCTTTCCAAGATGGCAACCGATTTAACAGCTGTCAAGTGATTTTTTCTCAGTTTGGTTTGGCAATTCATCATGAATAGACTCACGCCTGAACAACGCTTTCAAATTGTGCAATTTTATTTCGAAAATAATGGTCGATTTTCATAAGCGAATTTTGTTTAGCGATGAAGCGCACTTCTGGTTGAATGGCTACGTCAACAAACAAAACTGCCGCATTTGGAGTGAAGCTAATCCACAAGTGTATGTCGAAACACCGTTACATCCAGAAAAACTGTCTGTTTGGTGCGCTTTATGGGCTGGTGGAATCCTTCTTCAAAAACGATGAAGGCCACAACGTTACTGTTAATGGTGATCGGTATAGAGCCATGATTACTACCTTTTTCATTCCTGAATTGAACAATCATGATGTCCCGGAGCTGTGGTTCCAACAAGACGGCGCAACATGTCACACAGCTCGTACCACAATCGATTTATTGAAAGACACGTTTGGTGACCGCCTAATTTCCCGTTTTGGACCTGTGAATTGGCCTCCAAGATCTCGTGATTTAACACCGCTAGACTATTTTCTGTGGGGCTATGTAAAGTCATTGGTCTATGCGGATAAATCACAAGCGCTTGACTATTTGGAAGACAACATTCGCCGTGTTATTGCCGATATACGGCCACAAATGTTGGAAAAAGTCATCGAAAATTGGACGTCCAGATTGGACTACATCCAAGCCAGCCGTGGCAGTCCTATGCCAGAAATCATATTTAAAATGTAATGCCACAAGATTATCTTTCGAATAAAAAAAATTCATGTCAATCGAATAATACATCGTTGTTTTATTGCAATTTAAAGTTCTATACCTCTCAAAAAAGCCCCCTTTACATCACATACAGATGAAAAACCTAAGAGAACTAACATTTTTCTATATTTTTTAAGTGTACATTGATTGTTTTCACCAATAAAGACTAGATGGCGAAATTTGCGACGGCAAAACGGAAAAGTAGCTTTTATTATTTTAAAAAACTTTTTGATGAACTTTAATGATTGAACGTCTTTAGCCAAGTATCAAATTTGAAATTTTAGTTAAAGTGTACCATGGAGGGGGAGGGGCATGGCGAAGTCAATTTCGTTTGGCGACTAAAAGCGGTCGCCAAGCAACTTAATTTAGGGATAGATGTTTCTGGCAACCGGATTCGATAGCCAATCTACATAATTTAGCGGTATGTGTTCCAAGAAACATTCGAAACATTATGTTCGAAAGAAAGAAAGTCATGGTTCGACTTTCACACCCACACATTTGTCAACATCATAATCTCACGCATACTTGACTTTCTTTCTTCGAACTAGCTATTCTTCCTTACAGATCTTTTTATATAATGTACATTCGCTCCGATCTTTCGGCATTCCCAAATATATCCATCGCTCGAATCCTTTTAACCAGATGCATTGCTTTTTTGAATACCGAACTTTCAGCATTTACAGCAATCAATCCATTTTCCATGCACCACTGTATTATAAACAATTTCCCCTTTCGTTTCAAACCATAAAAAAATCGCAAATCGTACCTTTGGCGATACTCAAGGTAAGTCGAAGGAAGAAACGAAATTGCAGGAAAAAGGTGTAAAACTGTTATACCCTCCACGGACGAAATTCAAGTTCAAAATGAAAAATAAATAAAAAATGGAATTGTTAATTTGAAAATCGTGTTCTCGTGTTGAAAATATCCGCAATTTTTTTAGTTGACCAAAAGCAATTTTTTAAAAAGAACACGCGACCTTATGTATATAAGACCACAAATCAAAAATCAAGGGTTACCAAACTAAACAGTGTGCCAGAAGGAATTCGTTATCGCACCATCACATTTAGATAAAAATCGCCAAATCCCCTATATTACACTTGAGCCGAAATGGTACCTAAATTTTACGGAGAACACGCACAAGCGAGCTCCACGACCCTTCGGATCATCATGAGCGATACTAGCGAACGTATGGAATTTTCGCCGACAAGATTAGCACAAGTTGCCGCCTGCGAGAAACTCAGAGATACCGTAACAGGTATCTCAGCTCTTCACAAGTCGCTACACGAGACGGACAGACATTCACCCAGCCCCAGGAATTCTTGCAAGGAATTGTACCTATCAAGCACACATGCCATGAACAGGAGAAAGGAGGAAATGGTAAGTGAGCTTAAAACCCTCCCCTCAAGTACTAGATTAGACTGCCATAAGATTCCCTCTACCTCGGTAGAAGAGGAAATTAATTTTGAACCCTCCCTTCCTGAAAATAAAATTAAAACTAATAGCAAATCTAATAACAAAAAATTAAGCAAAAAACGTAAAAATAAAGGTAAAGAATCCACGAGTTTATCTTTCCCAAAAAGACCGCCAGACCAATTTCCCCCACCTCAACCCAGGACCCCATAGAAACTAACAATAATTTTTCCGATTTAGAGCAGGATGTTGAGCATCCACTTTCGAACGAAAAAGAAGTAACTACTGAAGTAGTTACGCCTAAGAAGACTCTCCCCCACCTAATAATGCTTAAAATTAAAGACAATTTCAGAGAGCAAATTAAATGCATCTCTCAAAAATTCCCTAATATACGAAACAGAATTGCTAACGGTGTGGTAAAAATGTTCTCAAATGATCACGAAGAATATAGAACCCTTATCCACTTTTTGGAGTCGGATAAGGAATTCGAATTCTACGTTATTAAACGTCAAAAAATGTTAAACCTATTAAATCCGTTATTAAAGGCCTACCTAGTTCTTCAAAAATAGCAGATATCACAAACGATTTAGCTGAAATAGGATTCCAAATTGATAGCTGTACACAACTCATTTCTAAACGAACCGAAAAATCCCTCCCATATTTTCTTGTAATTCTCCCAAAAAATGATTATAATTGCAAGATATTTGACATTGCAAAGTTGGGTTATTTACAGGTGAAAGTTGAAGGTTACCTCGTTAGAGGAATAACCCAATGCTTCAACTGTAATAAGTTCTACCACACAGCCGCGAACTTTTACATGAAGCCGATATGTTTAAAGTGCGGAAAAGAGCACGCCACCAAGAATTGTCACAATAAAGAGCGACAATTAAACCCATTTTGTATAAACTGCCAGGACTTCGGTCACTCGGCATGTTATGCAAAATGTCCAAAATTCCCCCAACTTAAGAAAGGTACAACCTTTTCTGACCCGATTAGAAGAAAAAAAATTTCAAGTAAATGGACAAAAGAGGGAATTTCCTTCGCTAACATCGTTAGCGGAGAAATCCCCAGTCAGACCCCTCCCGAAACTGAAAATAAAAAGGAAAACTCCCCCCGTGGATTCCTTAGCCAAGATAACAATAGTTCAGATTTAACTCAAGTTTTGGAACTTTTTAACATAAATCTCTAGCCTTGTAAAGAAAAATCCCAAAATTATTGGCCCCTTCTCTCAAAATTTAAAACTGCAAACTCCGACGAAGAAAAAACCTGCCTACTGGCAGAAGCTATAATGAACAAAATTTAAACTTCCCTACTCTTATTTATTGTAACCTTAATTTTCTTCCTTAAATATTTTAAAATTATCTCAATAATATTTATCAAATTTCTTTTTAAAATTTTTTAAAGTCATTTTCTATCACAAAGTACATGATTTCACTCTTAAAAGCTCACTGCCATCCTCCAATCAATGATCACCTCCATAGTCGATGTCTCCTTCACTCTCATTGGACCTCCTCTTCTGAAGTCACGCCCTCCTCTTCTAACCCAAGTTTCCAAAACCATTAACATCAGAGTTCCAGATAGAGGGTTAAAGGCTGCTGGCGCAGCCTAGGTACCTCCGTTCAAAGTCAACCGAAGGCACCTACATTTTAAGTCTAATGTCGACTTTGAATTCAACGGAGAACAAGTAAATGTACTTATCACGTGACCGTCATGAATTTAGCCCACCACGAAAATAACTTAATTATAATTCTTAATTTACTGCCGAATAATTTTTCAGCTGAATCTGCCATTTTGTGAAAAATAAACATGTTTTCTTCCGAAAAAATAATTTAATGCTTTCAGAAAAGAATAATATTACCTGTATCGATATCTTCTGCTCTGAATGGCTTGCGAAGAAAACATCTTGAGAAAGAGAACACGTGTGATATTGATGAAGAAAATAAGATTCAGCTGTAAGCAAAAAAATATATATATTTTAGGAGTGTGAGGAATTATTAAAGCCGCCAAAGAATCTCATGCTATTTTAAAACGTGTCTACTCGGCTGTTTTCCCATGCAGGTGCATTTTTATACTTCTTTTAAACATTAATGCTTGCCTGAAGTAAATTGTTGCTAAACTGAGCAAAAACATCTGCCATTTTTATTTTTGTCAATGCTGCTATTTATTTCAACACAGAATGCAAAATCAGCATCGAGATTTTTTTAAAACTATTTTGTGGCCAATGATGTTTATCATAAAAATTTGCTATATTGTTAAAATAGTTATTTTAATTTTTGCGTATCACAAATTTTCCACCCATAAAGCATTTTAAATAAAAATACATAATTTTGAAAATGACAGTTGTTCATCTTTTTATTTTGAAAATTAAACATTCAAGAGCGAGTTCTTTTTTTTTCAAATTTGTTTTGATTTACAAAATAAAGTGTTCATTATACTCGGAATGAAATTTTAAATTTATTACTTTTACATCTGTCTAGAAATACAGAGAAAAAAACAGAATTGTAAAATATGCATAAAATAATGCTAAAAAATATTATTAAATCGTCTCAATGAATCTTTTAAATTAAAAATTTGAAACGTTTACTGTTGCTAGTTTCACAAAACCAGTGCAGCGTTAACTAATGTAAGAAAATTAATTCAAATGCATTATATTAATGTAGATGCAACGTAAGTAGATGTATAGCTTATTCTCTCTCTCTCTCTCTCATATCCTTCAGCTGTTTAGCATTTACGCTTTTTCAGAAATAAATTCACCTTCCTTTTCTGAAGAAAGTATCTACTAATTTCAGTAAAATTATTTTAGTACAACTTCCGTATTATTTAATAGATTAATTTAATTGTGTAATATTTAAATTTTTTTTAATATTGTATAAGTGTCCCTTTATTTCGTGATATTAAATTTAATTTTACAATTATTCTTTCAACCTCAAAGTAAGTTTAAAACTTTTAAACAACATTAATCTCAACATCACTATAAGATAATGCGGTACTAACGTGTTATAGTAACCTATTGGTGACATTATATGAAACGAAGCACATGGGTGTCAGTTCAGCGCGTACAACACATAGGAAGTCAGGATTGCCAACTTGTGGAGTTTTAATAGATTGGGAGATTGTTGCTATAATACGTAAGTACCGATAATGGTTTAGGTGATTACTTTTTATCGCCACCTATTGACGACACTTTATGAAACGAAGCACAAAGACTGCCAATTCAGCGCATATGACGCATGCAAAATTGGGGTTTCCAACTTGGCGAGTGATTGTCGCGATAATACATAAATACCATGGTTTATTATAAGTTATACACTTACCACAATTGACGCAGTTATTGGTCCTCTCGTAATCCAAAAATAAGTCTGGTTTTCATTGACAGTCCAGCACCTAAAAAGATATTTTATATAAATATAGACAAATCCTAAAAATATATTTTTTTCAAAAAAATGTCAAACCAAGAAGTATTTATTGTGATTAAAAAATTAATAAATGGAAAATATCTTAATTTTGCTGGTAATTTTACCAGAAAGGGGAGGGCACGACTAAGGAAATTCATTTCGGGTCAAGGCTTTGTATAGCAGTAGTACTGCTATAGTCTATTCAAACCCCAATGTAACTCCGCCGAATGACCAGTCAATTCGGAAAAAATAGCGTACGAAATTCATACTTAGCTTTTATACAACTAAGTTTCATTTTCTTCCACCGATTCCGTAGCATGATTGGGAGAGTGCCTGGTTACTATGCTGGAGGTCAGGGTTCTATTCACCCAATAAGCTTTTCTTTTCAATTCTTTCAAATATTTTTTAGAATTAAATAAATTTATTTATGAAAGGTTTATTCAATATTAAATGACATTTTATGTAATTGTTTTGTATTTTATAAAGTAAAAAAATTAAATTAATTTATTATTTAAATTATTTATTATTAAAATTATTAATCATTGAAATTATTTAAAATTATTATCAATTAAAATTATTTAAAATTATTATCAATTAAAGTTATTTTAAATTATATTCTTATTAAAATTATTATTACTAAAATTATTATTATTAAAAATTATTTTTAATAAAAATTATTATTATTAAAAATTATTTTTAATAAAAATTATTATTATTTCATTATTATTTTATTCTTAATTTATTATTAAAATATTACTAATTTATTATTAAAATTATTATTTATTTTTAAATTTAGTATTTATTATTAAAATTATTATTCATTATTAAAATAACTTAAATAAATTTATTAAAATTGCATAAATAAATTTATTAAAACTAAATAATTTTATTTAAAAAGGACTAATTAAATATTTCATAAAATTATAAAATAACTAGCGGTCCCGACAGACGTTGTCCTGTTCACACGTCTTAAATCCGAAAATACAAACTGTTTTGAACAAGTTGTAACAATCTGGATCGTTTTAATGAAATTTTTTATTAAGAAAGTTATTACAATACCTGACATCATCACATGTCAGTTACCACAATTCGACCTATCCATTGCGTGTGAGTATGTATTTACTATGAACTAAGTTGAATATAGAACCTATTCTGAACAGAAACTTAAACTTGTTTTGATTAAGGTATCCGACTACGTTCGGAACCATGATTTTAAAAAAGCACATAAATGGATAATTTTCATGATATTTAGTGTCACTTAGATTAGAATACATGTATAAAATTGTTTTAAGCTCATTATTTCGGCAAAAAATTAACTTAGAATAACCTTTTTTCAAAATGTTCTCTTTTTGTCTAAAATGCTTCTATAATAATATTTTGCCTGTATATAGCTGACCTACCTCTGTGCAGAGGTTCAACTATGATTTTTGAAAATTTCACATTATTTTCAGAGTTACAACCAATTGAAATAATTAGCGGCGTTTTTTTAAAAAATTTCTCCCCTCTGTTGTCGTAAAACATGGATAAACCCACTTCTAAGTTATATACTTCAAAAATTCTAGTTGAGCCTCTGTACAGAGGTCTGAGCTATATGCAAGCAAAATATTATTATTATAGAAGCATTTTTTACAAAAGGAGAATATTTTAAATGGTCCTTCTATGTTCATTTTTTGTAAAAATATTGTTCTTAAATAATTTTTTATTCTAATAAAATTCTTAAAACAATTTTATATACATTTTCTAATCTAAGTGACACTAAACATCATAAATATTATCCATTTATACGCTTTTTCAAAATCACGGTTCCGAACGTAGTCGGATACCTTAAAGGGTACAAAAAAAATAAAACTCGAGCTATTTTCATAACAGGTATATTTTCTAATCGAAAAATAAAGTTATCTTAATGCCATTGAATGTACAATGTTTTTGGTTAATACTTGAGGGGTATGAACAAACAAATGCGATGGTTTGCCAAACCTCAAACATGCAATATATAATTGGGTTTCTAAATCTAAGCCCCAAATTGTCATTGTTTGACCTTGTGACTTATTCATGGTGATAGCAAATACCATTTGAAAAAGAAATTGCAAACTTTTGAATGGGTAGGTGAATATGAAAGAATCATTGGGATCTTGGTAGAAGTACAACTTCACTTTGAAGTTTTCTGCTGCTTAAAATAGTGGCCTCAAGAATATTGAGTAGGATTTTTTTATAAACAACCGTGCGCCCTCACATATTTTGGCGTATTTTTAACTAATTGCGATATCGGACTGAATTGTGAACCTAAATCATTCTAAAATCCAGTTGAACCCACACAAAAAAATATCATCCAAACTGTATCCAGCTGTTTAGGAGGAGTTCAGTCACATACACACGCACAGAAGATTTTTATATACACTGCTCACACACAAAATAATTAAAGGATATTGCAGTTTTAGGTGAATCTTGTGGCTGGGAAACTTTTTAGCTGATTGATACATGGTCGACAGACGTAGTAGGTTATATGAGAATAAATTACACATGTTTGGCAGAAAAAAAATGCATTTTATTGCGCATTTGTGTACAAAAGAAAAAAAAACTCAATTTGTGCATATGAGAAAAAAAGAATAAGAAAAGGTGTTTTCTTTAAAGGAATTCATTTTTATTAGGGGTATGGTTTCCACGGATGACCAGCAACGTTGAGCACATTTGAGGCATGGAGTCAATGAGGCTATTAATTACGAGTTGGGGTATTCTGTCCAACTCTTCCAGAAGAGCTGTTTCCAGTTCTTGGAGAGTTTGTGGGGGTGGTTGGCGGCCAGCAACTCATCTTCTTAGAGTGTCCCAAACGTGCTCTATTGGATTCATGTCTGGAGAACACGCTAGCCATTCCATTCGTACGATTCCTTCCTCGAAACGGAAATCCTCCACCAGGTTAGCACGATGTGGCCTGCAGTTATCGTTCATTAAAATGAAGTCATCTCCCATTGCTGCAGCGTAAGGGCCTACAATAGGTCTGAGGATCTTATCCCTAAATCGGGGAGCAGTCAGAGGTTCATCTCGAATGATGTAGATGTCTGTGTGCGCCCGTCAATGGAGATGCCACCATACACCAACATTCCCCCACCGCAAAATCTGACACTTTCGTGCATGAACTCAGGATTATTCCTACTGCCACGGTCCCTCCAGATGAAAATACGCTTATTATCCGGATGAACAGAAAAACGGGACTCGTGAGAAAAAAGAACATTGCTCCATTCATTTCTCCTCCAGTTCACATGTTCTCTGTTGCCCACTTCCTGCGGTCGTGACGATGCCTTGATGTTACTCTAACACATACCATCGGTCGGCGAGCTTACAGACCTTTACCATGGAGCCGGTTTCGGACAGTCTGGGTTGAAACCGTGGTACCAGTAGTCGAGCGAAGGTGTTGTTGGAGAAGAGTAGCGTTCATAATTCGGTGTCTCCGAGCCGTTAACACTAAATAACGATCTTCATAGGGCGTTGTTGCCCATCTACGACCTTGTTCTGGTCTTCGGCCTGCACTTCCAGTCTCCGAAGAAACGGTTCCAGATCCTGGAAATCACACTTTGGGACTCCAATGGCTTGCGCTACTTCGGCTTGAGTTTGGTCCCCTTCTAACCTCCCAACAACTCTCCAAGCTTTTGAATCGGTTAAATGACTTCGCTGAGACATCGTACTCATCGAAACAAAGCAGTCACTGAATGCCGATCATCCTTGTCTTCATTTCAATTGAAAGTCAAATTTCATTCGCTGCCACTGTAGCGACGTTTTTGACGTCGAACTCAAAATTAGCATACTCCACAGTTTGAAAATCAGAAAAATTTGCATTTGTGATTCTAATCTTCCATTTTCGGCAAAAAAAAATTTCGCTTATATCTTTATTTTATATAAAACTTACAATATCCTTTAATTGTTTTGAACAGTGTATAAAGATATGCCATCTCGTGCCGAAATGAATAATCTCTCCGATACTGTAATTATTTTTTGTGTGATTTTAATAGAGCAATTAGACTGCAATTTTAAAAACGGCGAAAATATCCAAAAATTATACGCTCTTCTTTCCTTTTTTTCTTGTCACGCATTAGCAGAATAAACAGCACACACACACACAGAGGTAAAACAATTATGCGTTTTAAGGTTTTTAATGAATATATTTTTAACTATTTGCGATATTGAACCAAATTGGGAATCTAAATCATCCTCGAATCCACTTGAACTCACCCAAAAAATGTCATCAAAATCGGTCCAGCCGTTTAGGAGGAGTCAGTCACATACTCGCGCACAGATGAATTACATATATAAAGATTATTTAAAAAGACATTAATTAAAAACGCTAAAAAGCATGATTCCTTTGAATTTTTGTAACAATAAAGACCCGGTTTGGCTGAAAATCGATTTTCAACGCCATTTTTCGTCATTTTTGTAACAATAACGTTGTTACAACAATGCTGGTGAATATTGATCTGAATATTTTTAATGTTTTTAATTAATATCTTTTTAACTAATTGCGATATTGGACCTAATTGTGAATCTAAACCATTATTAAATCTACTTGAACTGACAGAAAAAATTTCATCAAAATCGGTCCAGGCGCTTAGGAGGAGTTTAGTCACATACACACGCAAAGAAGATTTTTATACATAAAGATTAAATTAATAATATATAAAAAGATACACATATTATTATTATTATATTAATTATAAAATACTTTAATAATAATATATTTTATAAATTATTTTGTTACATATAATATTTTATTTATGGTATATTGTATTTCACATTATAAAAATATCTGTAACCAATTTTTATGCATATCATTATTTAATATTTATTACATAAATTATTATAAATATTATTTATTAATATAAAAATATATTTATATAAATTCAGTATAAATATTTATACAATTACAGTATTTTTTTTACTTTATACAATACAAAATTATTAAATATAATATCATTAAATATTTAATAAACCTTCCACAAATAAATTTATTTAATTTGGAAAAATAATTAAAAGAGTTGAATAAAAGGTTTATAGCGCGAATAGAACCCTGATCTCCCACATGTACCATGTTACGGAATCGTTGAAGGAGATTGAAACTTAAGTGTTTAAAAGCTAAGCATGAATTTCGAACGCTATTTTCTCCGAATTGACTGACCATTTGGCGGAATTTCATTGAGGATTGAACACCTTAAAGGATTACTACTATTACACCAAGTCTCGACCCGAAATGATTTCCTTTGTCGTGCCTTCCCCTTGTAAGATAAAATAAAATTATAATCCTGATTCTATAATTTGTTTACACACAACATAAGTGTATTTAATATTTAAAATGAATTTTATTCTGTTTAAATTTCGTTCGTATACGCTCCAATGCATTTATATGTTCTTTTAACATCTACTCATTAAAAAACATTAATCATATCCTTATTTTCATAATTCGTTTTACACATAACCTCATTATTTACAATAGGCTTAGTATATTACGTTCCAACCTTTTAGTTTCACTGCGGAAACTATTTTTTCACTATTTTAAATTATTAGAAACTTATAACATGTAATAGTTAGTAAAACCTGTACAAGGAATTGTGACGAATCTGTACGGAACCTTTCCACTAATCTTCTTAGGCGTCTTTCTGGGTAAAATAAATTCTCGTTTATTTCCAATCAACTCCAAAAAGAGGTACGGGATATTTAAATTAGATAAGGTATTTAAGTCGAGAGTTGCGAGATAGCAAGGAAGATGATGGTAGGCTATTGAGCCAGTAACTTTAAACGCATTACTAGAACATTCAAGGAGATTAGATTCGTGAAGACGTCATGCTGCGAGACGTACCAAAAAGCTGATATAAGCCAGCGGTAAATATAATTCACGTACGCTTAAAGTAAGCGCCAGTTTGAGCAACTTAGTTAAAGTTAATGAAAGTTAAGAATTCGAATACGTGTGTTTCTCGGATCTCCTATTTCGGTAAACCTTACTTGAGTTTGAGCTAGATTATTAATTAATTGCATTCTTAGTAATTTAATTTAATATAAAGGACGATAATATAACCTTTAAGCGACGTAACATTATTGTTATATATGTTATCAAAGATTTTTGAGGAAATTATAACAAATAAATAATATTATTATTCAAAATGGCTCTTGGTGGTTCTTTGCCTCAAATTAATCTTGGTGTTCAAGGTGTGACCCAGGGGGTCATCACAGTGGCACCCAACGAGTAAATCCCGAGTTTAGAGTCGGATCTAATTTTTGAATCATCCCTGAGCAGTATTTTTCTGGGGTGGAGAATGTGGTGGAATTTTTGGAAAATATGGATAATAACTTAACATATTACGAGGTACCCACACAACTCGCTTGTGCATATTTAAAGGGTCATCTCACAGGACGGGCACTAGATTGGTTTCAGGTTAGAGGTTATAGGGCTGTGGAAGACAAGGCGACGGATTACGCGCACTTAAAGCCAGCGTTGTCAGAACAGTTCCCCGTGGTTAGAAATAGGTCGGAGCTAGAAACGCGTTTCTACTCATCATCTCAAAAGCATAACCAAAAACCGTCTAATTTTGTGTATGATTTGTTGAAGATTCACAAAATCTTAAAACTTGAAATGACGGAGGAAAAATTGATCGATTATATTATTAGTAGGTTAGAACCTCAGATTTTGGATTACGTAAAGGTTAGGAATCCGCAAACCACATCTAACCTCCTACAAATTATTGATAAGTATGAGGAACGGTTTTTAATTAGAAAGATCAGAGGTTCGAGTTGAGAATCCCGAGATATAAAACCAAACGAGAACAATCGTTTCTTTAACAGGAATCGACAGGAAAATTGGAGGGAAACGAGAGGTAACAATAGATACGCGGACAATAGTAGACCACGGAGAGAGTTCAATAGATTTGAGAGTCAAGGTATGCGGATAATGAGAGATTCGATGGTCGACGCCGAGGTGGTCAACCGGATCATAGATTCCACAATCAAGGCGGTCGACAAGGTGGTTCGAGGAATAGTGCTTTCAGGGGTCAGAATGATCGAAACAGATATCTAAACTTTTAAGCGATTAATGCGAGTATGGGGGTGATCGATCGCGGTGTATGGAAAATTCAAAGGATCTAGGAAAACCTCGAGTGAGCAGAGTAACGGTCATAAATCAAGTAAGGGTAATGCCGGATGGGAGGATCTGAGATTGAAATGTAAAGTAGAGTCAAATGGATCAGGGGACAGGAAGGATTTAAAGAGGTCCAAAATTTACAAAAAAAAGTTCTCTGCAGGGGTCCGAACATAGGAACCAGAAAAGACCAACCCCTGAACCAAAACAGGGGATAAAAAAAAGCAATTTCGCCCTCGGTTTCATCTCGAAATTATAAATATAGAAGACCTAAAAACCCCTCCCAGGGATCACAGTCCATTGCAGGTCCATCTCATCAACAAGATTCCAGGAAGGACAAGACACCAACAGAAGCGAGCAGGCACGAAGAAAGTGGACATTACAACAACGCCCGGGAGACAAAGACAACTAAAAACGGAACCAACAGGGCAGCTGAGAGGAGACCTGTCCGGTCTAAACAGGCGACAGCAGTGAGACCTTGTCCGTACTACCTACGCAGCCGAGTAAGACAACCCGAAGGATTTCCAGAGGAGCGGAGGAACAGCGGAATCGAATGCATTCCACAGAACAACATCAGGAGAAGGAGCCTCAGTATGGAAGCCTTAGACGGAGATCCAGTGGATAGGAGCGAATAAAGGACAAAGAAAAATATCAGGTTGTATCGTTTCTTTCTTTTCTCCTTTCGAACAAGTGGTCGGAAGAATTATTGCAATGAAGCAAGTCACGGGCGGATTTTTAATTTAAGAAGCCAAGCAAAAATGGACACTACAATGAGTGTGTTTTTTCTTGATGAGAAAAAACAGCTTTTGTATAAATTTTTTTGTATAAATATGGAGAAAACATTTGTAAGAATGCTTTTGTTTACTTCTATGTATGACTTCGCTAAGATGCGGCAATTCCTTTGGTTGTTTGTTTTATTGGGGTTTTTTTTGAAAAATGTTTGAAATTGTATGTAAATATATATATGTGTATATTTTATCTCACATCTGGTGACTTGGGACGCGGTGTATTTAGGTAGAGCTAACATTTAATACTAACAAACGCAGCATGTATGGAATTGGAATGTTAAGGAACCAGATGCTTCAACTGATGTATACGAAAATGTTATGTAAAAAATGAAGGAATCTGTATATACACAAAGAAATTCTCATTTCAGGGTAGCTGACCCTGAGCATTGTATATTCAACAAAAGAAGCAAGATGCAATTCCAAATATGTTTTATAATATTTAAGTAGATTTTTTAAGCAGATTTTTAAGTAGTTAAGTAAACCACGCAGGCAGGTTTTTTACCACTTCGGTGGTTTTTCCCTCGCCTCAGAGCCAAATGGGAGTGGTGTAGGGAAATCTAATTCTGTAAATGTTACGTCCTTTAAAGTGTAGTTTTAGGTTGTAATTTTTTTTTCTTTCCCTTAAGGAAGGAGAATTTTTAGTATCCGATTGGTAGATTTATATATTAAAGTCGTCGGGACTATAAATCAAGTCTAGTAATTGGTTACGTAATTTATTTTTAGGCCTTTTGTGACCTTCGCATAAATCCCGTTTCCTTTTTGGAGGGAGTTGTGACGAATCTGTACGGAACATTTCCACGAATCTTCTTAGGCGTCTTTCTGAGGAATATAAATTCGCGTTTATTTCCAATCAACTCCAAAAAGAGGTACGGGATATTTAAATTAGATAAGGTATTTAAGTCGAGAGTTGCGAGATAGCAAGGAAGATGATGGTAGGTTATTGAGCCAGTAACTTTAAATGCATTACTAGAACATTCAAGGAGATTAGATTCGTGAAGACGTCGTGCTGCGAGACGTACCAGAAAGCTGATATAAGCCAGCGGTAAATATAATTCACGTACGCTTAAAGCAAGCGTCAGTTAAAGCGACTTAGTTAAAGTTAAGGAAAGTTAAGAATTCGAATACGTGTTTTTCTCGGATCTCCTATTTCGGTAAACCTTACTTGAGTTTGAGCTAGATTATTAATTAATTGCATTCTTAGTAATTTAATTTAATATAAAGGCAAATCCCTTTAAGCGACGTAGCATTATCGTATTATATGTTATGAGAGATTTTTGAGAAAATTATAATAATAAATAAATTTTATTATTATTCAAAAGGGCTCTTAGTGGTTCTTTGCCTCAAATTAATCTTGGTGTTCAAGGTGTGACCCAGGGGGGTCATCACAGAATTAAACTATGATTCAAATGTACTTGTAGAAAACGTTTAAAAACTAATTATTTAATGTGCTTATACTTTTTGTAGAATAATTATTTCTTTGTGTTCATATATGTATATCTACATTCTGATGAAGATAACATACCGTATTTGAAAATACAATGAAACTAAAAAAGGAATTTCAAAAGTAAAAAGAAACAACACTTTTAAGTGATTTTAGAATAAATACGTTACATTTTAATATCTTATTAGTATTCCAAAGATTTATATAATATTATTAGCTTTAGTGTTGAAAAAACTGCGCCATAGATACTGATATCGTCATATTTATCTATTTTAAAAATTACAAGAACTAGTCAATTGGACCATATCCAACAGGAACTTATCATAACTTTCTTAATAAATGAAACTAATCTTAATGTAATTTACACTTTTACCAACCGATCTAGTAGAAAATAAAAGGTTGGCTAAAATAAGATTCACACACACACGATTTTTTTCCTCTGATTTTAAAATAAACGATGCAGTTTACAAGCATGTCAGCTGTTTGCCGAAGCTTTAGGATATAGCTTTTGTCAGAAAGGGATATTTTAAAAAATATTGTTGATATTTAAAAGATTTCCAAGAGAAATTTTAGCCAGATGGAAGAAAATGATCTTACACACACAATAAATTTTCTCAAAGCGATAATTTAGTTTAACTGAAAGGAAAAGCTTAAAGTTTCGTTTAATAATAACTATTTTTTATCCTTTGGTAAAACAGTAAAAATATATATCACTCTCTTTTTTTTCTCTTAAAACTTCAGGTGGATAAGGTTAGTAAACCCATTTATTAAGAGACTAAAATCTGGAAACTTACGATCTAAAACTTTTTGGGACTAACCAAACAGTACAAAATAAACATCTGCACCTTATCCTACAGAATAACTACAAGTCATGACTATTTTTCACTACTTGTGTCAAAGAAAAGACTCGTCTATACAGGGGAACTAAAAATTTTATACTTGTACTAGCCGATACCCACTCACTTCACCGAGGGTTTCACGATGTTGTATAAATATAAACTGTTTACACACACACACACACATATATATATATATATATATATGTGTGTGTGTATATATATAAATTATTAATATCTAGCATCAAGAATTCGATTCTATTGAAAAATATATTTAAAGCTGTAACTCTCGCCTCTTAATATAAAAAAGACAGAAATTATAATTTCTAATTTCTCTTAATATCTAAAATAGAATTAGAAAGATTTTTTGCGCTCACTTAACCCAATAATCTAGTGGATTTCCACCAAAGCAACTTTCAGTAGGTATCTACTCCATAAAATAAACATGCGTGCTAAATTTCAAGTCTAAATCTAATAGAGCAAAAACGGAACTTTTATCATTGATACTCCCCGTAACCTCGTTGAGAGCATTCTTAGTGGATTTCAATTCAACAAAAGAAACATTCAAACCAGATTTTATTATTATAGTCCTAGTAGTTCAAAAACGGGAATTTTGTCTATCAATACACCCCAATAACTCCCCCACTTCCCGCTGGAGTTGATTTTCGTAAAATTAATTCTTAGTGGAACTCTATTCAACTAAGGAAACGTGCTCAACAAAATTCAAGTAAATGGGTTAAATTCAAAAACAGGAATTTTTCTTATAACTCTCTTTAACCCCACGGAAGCCCCCCTCATTTGGGGGCTGGTTTTCGCAAAACCCTTTGTTAGTGGAACTCTTTTCCGTGAAAGGAACATACCTTCTAATTTTTAAGCAGGTGGATCTAATAGCTGAAGAACGGAAATATTTATCTATTACGCCCGTTAATCCCCCTCAGGGACCCTTGGGGATCAATTTTCCCCAAACGTATTTTGTAGCGGATCTGTACTCCATTAAAGGAATCTACCTATCAAATTTCAAGAATGTACGTCTACTAGTTTAAAAGTGGAAATAATTATGCATAACACCTCTTAGGGCCCGCAGCGCTTCGTGGGATTTTCATAAAACGAATTTTATAGTGGATTTTTAATCTATGAAAGGAATCCACTTACAAAATTTCAAGACTGTACATCTAATAGTTTAATAATGGAACTAAGTATCTATAACGCCTCTTGGTTTTGATCTTTATGAAATCCGTTCTTAGCTGATATCCACTCCATGAAAGAAACCTGCCAATCATATTTCAAGTCTGTAGGTTTAATAGTTCCGGAGATATCGTGATTAGTCAGTGACTGAGACGCTTTTCTCCTTTATATATATAAAGAAACTAGCCGTTACCCACCCGCTTCACTGGGTATTTCACGATGTTGTATAAATATATATTGTTTACATATATATAAATTATTGATATCTAGCATTAATAATTCGATTGTATTGAAAATATATTTATAGCTGTGTAACACTCGCCTCTTGATATAACAAGGACATACAATATAATATCAAATTTCTATTTATAACTAAAATAGAAGTAAAAAAGATTTTTTGCGCTCACTTAACCTAATAATCAAGTGCATTTCCCCCAAAACAACTTTCAGTGGATCTCTACTCCATAAAATAAACATGCGTGCTAAATTTCAAGTCAAAATCTAACTGAGCAACAACAGAATTTTTGTCATCAATACCTCGTTGAGAGCATTCTTAGCGGATACCAATTCAACAAAAGAAGCATGCAAGCGAAATTTTATTATTATAGTCCTAGTAGTTCGAAAACGGGAATTTTGTCCATCAGTATGCCCCAATAACTTCTCCCGCTACCCCCTGTTTATTTGCGTACAATCCATTCTCCGTAATTTACCACCAAAGTTCCTAGTCGAAAAAGGGTACAAAATTTAGACCTGCATTTCGTTCCGGCAAAATATCGGGTCGTCGTGTAAACGGGTACAAAGCGGATTTGATCCGGCGTATTGCCTGCAATTTTCGCCCATGTGGGGCCTATGTGTGGTATGTATGTATGTGGTGTACCTGTTGTGTGTATATATGGTATGTGGTGTGTATATGTTGTGTGTCTGTTGTGTGTGTGTATGTGGTAGAGTATATATGTGGTGTATGTATATTATTTGTGTGATGTGTGTATATGATTTGTGTGTTGTGAGTATGTATATTGTGTGTATATAGTTTGTTTTGTGTGTTTGTTGCATGTGTGTGATATGTGTGGTGTGTGTGTATATATATATATATGTGCTTGTCTTTGTATATGTATGTGTGCGTGCTCATCTTCCAAATCCTATAATAAATTGTAAATAGAATATCATAACTCCCAAGTGTTTGTGTCTCTATGTATCCACTAAGCCACCCATTCACTCTAAAAATTCCGATTTGGATAAAATGCAATATTTCCGATTTTGAGTTACAATAAAGCCACGATGGTCCATTGGAATTGAATAATGAGCCATTGTGACGATAGAGTACCAATCCTTATGGGAAGAACAATGCAATACATCACTCTTTTTTGTAAGACCTATGATGGGCCATGGCAGCGGACCCGTATCTCTCGAGACGAGCCATTGAAGTACTTGCACCCCAATATAATTTTAAGGCTATAAGAATTGTCGTAATACGGCAAGACAAACATTCACGTTTTATCGGTTGCCATTTATCAGCAGCTAAAAGTCATTTGACATTTTAGAATTCCAGTATCGACTATCTCAAGGAGGAAAATGTTCACTTTTCTTGATGTATATATTTAGAAGGAAGTTAGTTTTTTGTAGAAGAGAGAAAAATAAATGTTTTTATTTTTTGATTTTCGATTAGTAATTTTATATATTTCGAAAAATGTGGTTCGTAACATGCTATGTATAAACACAGACACACACATGCCTCCATTCTATTGTCATCAACTGTATTTGATTCGACATATTGCTAAAAGAAAGTCATTTTCGTATATCTTGGAAATATACTTAGACAACACTGGCTAACAATAATTTCAATTTTTTTTTTCTTTGAAATATGCCGTAAGTACAATTTTTAAAATTCTTTCTTTATAAATCAATAATATTTTTACAAGCCTTGAAAATTTCTTAGCTTCTCTTTAAATTATTTGAAAGGGTTTTTTTGTTAGAATTTTTCCTCATTAGCTTAGCGAATCACCCAAAAGGGAAAGTTGGTGCTATGAAACTAGTTTAACCCCAGTTATTTGGTCCTGAGCCCTCGATATTGCTATGTGACTTGTTAGGCTCCATTTTCTACTTCTTTTTTCATATTTATTTTTTGTGTGGTTTTTTTATTTTATTTTTTATTTTTCTGCGGTCTTCAGTATAATTTTATTCAAAGATAGAAGATTAAACACATTACCTTTATTCTTAAGATATATTAAAAATGTTAGATCTGAAGTACAATTTGAAAAAAAAAGTATAGAAGATAAAATTAAAAGTAATAAAGTTATAAAAATAGCTTCGTATACATATGTTTTATGCTTAAAAAATATCGTGATTCTGCAATATTTTCCTTCTTTTTTTTTTCTTTTTTTCATAGAACTTTTAACATCTAAGCGTTTCCAACTTTTAAAAAACTACATTATTAAGTTATTTAATTAATTATAATTTTTTTTATTTTAATTATCTTAATCAAATACCAAACATATTTATTAAATTTTCGTGATTAAGTCGCACGGGAAATAAATAACAACCTGTAAAAAATTTGCAATTTTGAGCTATTTTTTAGTGAACAAAAACTACACCTGTGTGTAGTAACAAAAATTAAATCTTTAAAACAAAAATAAAGTCAAAGTTGCTGATTTTGTTCCTCTATGAAATAAAATGTTTTTCATTAACTCACTTAGTAAGGAATTAAAATAAAGTTATATGAAATACATTTTTAAAAATATGCATCCATTTTAATGTAGAGATAATACTTTTTATTTTAATTTTAAGAATATAATTGTTAGAATCTAATAAACTGTAGAGCTTTTATGAATTTAAAGTATTCTTCTAATTTTACATTGAAGCGAACAACTTTTATTATAATGGTGCTCATTATAGCAAACGATAATTATAACCATTTTCGATTATTTCGGTTCCAAATTCTCCTTACAAATGAATAGTATCTGAAAAAAATTAACTGCAAATGCAATATAAAAGACATTAATTTTCTTTTTTTTTTAAGAATTATTTTTTATTAATTTAATATATTCAACTTTTCATATTTTAAGTATTTCTTCATGATAATAAATTCATTACAATAGTATTTCCTACTCTAAAGAAATTTTTAATTGTGCTGTATTTAATTGAAGTGATAACTTCTTTAGGCACGTTTTGCCAAAGAGTGAATCTAAATTAAGTGTCAGGTTCAGGTGCATTACACTCAATCGGTTTTACTCGACTCCAGTCTGCAATTGTGCATGGGTCTGTGACACAATCTAAATTTTCTAATTGAAAACATTGGTTCGCGAGTTTTTTTTAAGCAAAATTTTCATGCACACTTTTTCCTATGAGAAGAGTTTTACTTTCTTTATTTAAATATTACTGCCATGCTGCCCACTTCTACTCAACTTCAGCGAATGAACGAGGGAAGAGGAGCGGAAGTGAAAATAATTGGAAGAAAAGAATATTTTTTTATGTAGGAGATCGAAGATAAGAAGAAACGAGACATGGTATCCATTTTTCAATTCCTGCTGTTAGCTCACACACTCTCTCTCTCTATATATTTATTCATTTATCTTTGTGGAATTTTCAATCGTTAATAAAATACACTTTAAAGCGCTCAATTGAGCTGAAATTTTATATACATGATTATTCGAAATGACACCACAGTAATTTAATTATAATTAGTAAAAATTAATTCATTAAAACTAATTATTTAAAGAATT
This sequence comes from Trichonephila clavipes, assembly GCA_019973935.1. NCBI lineage: Eukaryota > Metazoa > Arthropoda > Arachnida > Araneae > Nephilidae > Trichonephila > Trichonephila clavipes. Next base: position 96,067 of record BMAU01003368.1, on the reverse strand, counting down.
ACAAATACAGCCATGTTGCATCATTTTTGGCGACTTGTGTCAAAACTTGAAAAGGGTTTTTTCTCACATTTTAAAGCGCTCATTTGAGCTGAAATTTTCTATACACGATTGTTTTGGATGACAATACGATATCTAAATGATAACTAATAAAAATTAATCACCACTTAATGTTGTGATTTCGTCATATGTATATTCATATTTATATTAATTGTAACTACTTAATAAAAAGTAGCTAAAATAAAATTTTTCTTTGTTGATCTAAGTAGGAATTGACTCAATTTTTTTTATGTATATTACTTACTTGATTCAGTTGAAAAAGCGTTTAAGCACCAAAATTTGCCAAAAGAATTGAAATCCGAAATTTTAATGAAGTTCATTGGCGAGAAAGTTGAAAATATTTTGATTATATTATTGATGACAATTAAGTGGTTGCGAGAATATAAAAGCATTAATTGTGAAAGAGTACAAATACTCTCCTGTTTGCTTAGAGCAGTGCTCCTCAAATATTCAATATTTGCGACTCAATATTCAATCATACTTTTCATTGCCCTCTCCCCCTCCGTACAATAGCAATGTATTGAATTCAATAATACTATACTTTGACGCTAACGCTACAATACGACTTTAACCTTTTAAGAACAATCGAAGTATATAAACATCTCACTCATCCAAAGCGTTAACTGTCCCGGACGTAATGCATGCCTACGTGGAAAACAGTGACATTGGGGAGAGAACCGTCTGTCTTTTAATCGGCAGTAAAGGGATTAATTATAAACCGCATAAGTTATTCAGATAAGTGTTAATTTTGTATATAATTTTATATATGACAAGCCCACATGGGGTCGACGGCAATCATTAAACTTGTTCTGAATTTAGTATTGCTAAATTAATTACAAAATACATCTGCAGTATTTTTATCATTGTAGTATGTCATTGTAATAGCACACTTATATGTCATCGAAATACATATAAGTGTTTTTACCAGTGTAAATATTATATGTATTTATTTCTTATTAGTCAAAATATATTTTGTTTGTTTACTTTCAGTAAATTAGCATTTTTTGCAAATAGCCTTTTGTATTTAACTCATTAATATGATCGCACCTCCCTCGCAGTTATCATGCCCCCTAGGGGGTGTGCTTCACAGTTTGAGAAACGCATGCTTAGAGGATTTAGCCTTACATAATATACATCGTTATATGTTATATAAACGGAACTTACGTATTATTTCAACTGAAAATACATTATATGAAAGGGAGCACAAAAGGCTCTTATTTCGGCGCGTACGACGCATGAAAAATCGGGGTTGCTAACTTGGTGGGGGTATCTTGAACTTTGGTATTGTTGCGAAAGAGATAGTATTTAAGTACCATAAAAACATACATATTATATGATTATAATTTACATATAATTTTTTTAAATAATTAAATATTATATTTAAATGACATTTAAATCGTATATACTCAGATGTAAATATATAAGAATGCATAATCATTTATACATTACCCATATAAGAAAATAAAATTAAGAAAATTCAAATCCCTCGAGATTCCAGCCAATGGGGTTCTTCATCTCCCTACGTTTTAAACAAAATGGCGATAAAGATGGTAGTCTTGAATCTGTCAAACGCAACAGAAATGGTGTATAGTATTTTAAACAGAATGACGCCTCATTTCTAAACCATCAACAAAAGCGTGAAGGGAGTAACAGAAATAATATTTGATGGTCGTTTTCCGAAGCATATATATATATATATCCGAGTAATTTTTCAGTGTGAAAAGGGACCACGGCTGACGTCAGAGTGTATCGTTTGCTTACGGAAACCTTTCCCCCTTACAGCTGTTTGAAAAATTTCACGAAACGGTTGTTCGAAAGAGACTCCAGTTGTCGAGACATGCGTGTGATAAAGTATTTAAAATTTCCCTATCGCTATCTTCTTTTAGACAGATATTTTCATGCTTTTATTTTCACATAAACTATGTAATAGAGTCCTTATATAGTGTTAGATATCCATAAAAACTTGGTATACGACACTCCAGAGTTTAAAAGTCGGATATATATATAATCTCAGGATTAATATTATTTATTTGTATGGTATATCCAAATAATTCACTATAAAACATTTTCAAAGACTACCCTTGTGGTTTAATCCCCTGCGGTATCAAAAGCAAAAGTTATTTCTCCCCAAAATGCAGGAACGAAAGGAGAATTTTCGTAGAATATTTCCAATGGTTCACTTTTTAAATGTGTTTTGATTATCTGTCAGAGTGTTCTAAAAATCCAAAGTGCATAAGAATTCTTTTTTTTATTCGCTTTTATAGCAAGAACTGAAACGGATCAGTTTTGGCAAGAGAAAATTAGATTTGGTCAACACGACTTGCTACTTTTGGGGTAATATATATTAGATTTAAAAAAAAAAAGTTGTGTGAAGTTCTCTATATAAAGGGTGTTTTTTCGAGAGGTATAGAACTTTAAATTGCAATAAAACAACGATGTATTATTCGATTGACATTAATTTTTTTTATTCGAAAGATAATCTTGTAGCATTACATTTTAAATATGATTTCTGGCATATGACTGCCACGGCTGGCTCGGATGTAGTCTTATCTGAACGTACAATTTTCGAAGACTTTTTCAAACATTTGTGGCCGTATATCGGCAATAAAACGGCGAATGTTGTCTTCCAAATGGTCAAGCGTTTGTGACTTATCCGCATAGATCAATGGCTTTACATAGCCCCACAGAAGATAGTCTAGCGGTGTTAAATCACAAGATCTTGGAGGCCAATTCACAGGTCCAAAACGGGAAATTAGGCGGTCACCAAACGTGTCTTTCAATAAATCGATTGTGTCACGAGCTTTGTGACATGTTGCGCCGTCTTGTTGGAACCACAGCTCCTGGACATCATGATTGTTCAATTCAGGAATGAAAAGTTAGTAATCATGGCTCTATACCGATCCCCATTGACTGTAACGTTGTGGCCTTCATCGTTTTTGAAGAAGGATTCCACCAGCCCATAAAGCGCACCAAACAGTCAGTTTTTTCTGGATGTAACGGTGTCTTGGCATACTCTTGTGGATTAGCTTCACTCCAAATGCGGCAGTTTTGTTTGTTGACGTAGCCATTCAACCAGAAGTGCGCCTCATCGCTAAACAAAATTCGCTTATGAAAATCGGGAACAACGGCAGTCTCGTTTTGGGCCCATTCGACGAATCTCTATGAGGCGTGAGTCTATTCATGATGAATTGCCAAACCAAACTGAGAATAAATCACTTGACAGCTGTTAAATTGGTCGCCATCTTGGAAAGTAATTCTAACTTAAATTTCTATACCTGGAAAAAAAAACACTCTTTATTTACAACAGATTTGGGTCCCCAAAGTATTTTTCTTGCCTTAATGATTAAAATTTATTTAATTTGAAATTGTAAGGTATTCATTGATATGAAGTACACTGGCGTAGATAGCTCTGAGGGGGCCCTGTATCAAAATTCCTTCGGGGCAGTTTTTAAATATAAGAGTCCTGTTATATAGTGGACTGTAGTTACACATGTTGGGGCCCCATATCATTGATGCGCCGTTAGCTAAGTCCCTGATGAAGTAGCTATAATAAATCAAATAATGAAAAGAAATTGATAATATTTTGACTATTGCTTGTCTCTTTGAACAATTGTAATAATATTCATAGTCTCAATACTCGCGCCCTCGATAAGCATTTCTTTTCACTATGGAATTTTCAGGGCGAGACGGATTTGGCCACGCCTCTCTAAAATCACGCAATGCAATATTCTTTATCGATGGGTTATGTCGGAAATAATAACTTCAGCTATTGGACTCTTGGTGGCTGAAAACGGAAATTAATCTGCAGTCACAAAAAACTAGTGCCGGCTTCCCTTAGGCCAAGTCCTTATCTTGCCCTCAAACTTTATGTGTATGTGATGCCCTCCGTAACTTACAAAGCAGTTTCATGTAGGAGTATGGATACCTCTTGTCAGAATGTGAAAGGAATCAAACAAGGAATACATTCATTAAGTGTGATGTTTTGTCATGCTGCTTAAATCATAAGAATATAATGTTTTATTGAAAACTGTTTTTTACTCATCGCGCTATTTAGTAGAAATATTTTGTTAAGTTGCTGTGAGGTAAGGATATCGTAATTTTTTATGTAAAAATCACAGATTACTTTTGGTCATCATTACTATGAAACGTGAACTTGTGAAGAATTAAACACGATATTTACGTTGCCTTCGGTTGGAGGGTTTAATATCAATAACGTACACTTTGTAATTTTCAAACACAAAAACATTAATGCGAAAATTGTAAAATGAAGCAAAAATCGTTTAGTACTTTCGTATTCAACCGTCAATTAACAACGCCATATCAAAATATGTCGAAAATACAAAAATGTCGCCAAATTTTGCCATCGTCATTATTTTTATGCTCGAACATGTGCGGAACGATTTTCCACTAATAGCTGAAAATCCCGGCATTTCGGCGACATCTTTTGTTTTGATAAAATTGCTAGGTGGTAAAATTGCTATGTATAAAGAAGTTTTTACTTACCGGACACGTAACTAATAACAAAATAAAATTTTCCAAGAAGTCATGTGCTATTTTATGATTAGTTAAGTAAATTATAAAAAATTCAGAGAAATTAGTCTGCATGAATCAAGGTCATGTTCTGATCAAAATACAGCTCACTATCTTAAAAACACACGGGGAAAAAAAAGAAAGTGATTTCCTTCCTACATTAAGAAAAATGCAAACCATTGCAATCTTGATGTTACCAAGTAAACATAAATTTATACAAGGTGTCCGGGCTTTAAGTATCCAAAAGAAATGGCTTATTATTTCGGATACTTAAAGCCTGGCCACCCTGTACTACGTGTTACAATGAAGAATGAATCACGCATTTGTCTATTTATAAATTCTTTAGTTAACGTATGTTTTTGATTTACTGAGTAAATTAAATTTTAAAAGATTACAGTATAAGTACGTATGAGATTTTATTTTGTAGAATGTGATCTCACTTCGATTGACGTCAAGCGCTATTTTTCTCTGTAAAAAAATGTCAGATTACAAACATATAATCTACTTGTTTCTATAGTTTTATTTTGCAATGACATTTTTCAATTCAAATGACCACAAAACAAATGTTTACTTTCATTAACTAACAATAATTGTTTTTGAAACTAGCTTTTTTCGCAGATTTTAGATGGTTAAGTTAAGTATAACATAATTTCATTTATAATATTGTTACGTAGATTGGGACTCGAAGATTTTATCCAAATCAATTACAAAGAGCCAGCAGTTCTTCAGGAGCGAGGGAAATTTACTGTCCAAAAACAATCATTGAAACACAGGATACAGCACTCAATTTCTCCGAGTAAATCTCAGAAGGCCATCACACCTTCTACGATACTCAGGCACAACTATATCAGTGTATAAACTACAAGTATGTAAAAGATTATTCACAAGCACTCGCTCGTCCAACTCAACAGCCACATTAATAACTAATCACTGGTTGACTCTTCCCAACCAGATCAATACTACTCTTCAACGGGCAAAACAAGACTAATTAAGTTTCGTCAAGTGTCTCACTATTTATAGGCTTCACGGATCTTTCGATAGAAATCCGCTTGCGTCATAGATCGTGATATTAGTAGTTTTTTCCACTCATTTTCAGAAGAATACATAGAGTCATGAACACGCCAAAATAGTCACCAAGGTTGGCAAAATAGTCGCTAAAAATGATACCAACTTGGCTCTATCACCAAGTTTTCATTGATTCGCTATTTTTATATAAGGAACGGCGTTGCTTGCAAATATAACAATTTTTACATAAAATAAATACAACAGAAAGTAATATTACGCATCCAGATATAAATTATATACACTACTTTAGGAATTCCTTTTACAAAATTCGTAACAATTATATTAATGTAATTTATTAATTACAAATAAAAGATAGATGAATTATTTGCACGATCATGTGATAATTTTAAATCACTTTTTTTGGTAGGCAAATTCTTTTTAATTCCATTTTCCTCTAACGGCGACTTTCAAATTTATATTTTACCTTTGCATTATTATCTTCATAATACAGAGCAAATACATTCTAAATCTGGTGTAGGAAACTGAGCGATCTAGAACTTTGGTTTGAATAAATTAATATTTTTATTCATGATCATAAAATCATAAGCAAATACTTCACATCCAGAATTTTTTTTTGTTTCCTGCAATAGGACAGTGGTAAAATGTCTACTACAAATTAGAAAAACCTTAAGCTAATGCGTGATCTGAATTAAAATGATTGACTAAGAAAAAAAAATTGTGTTTGTGTGTGTGTGTATATGACCACACGATAAAAGTGATAACTTCAAATTTTGTAATGTTATTTAGAGATTAGTTCGGTAAATAAAAAACAAGGGGATATTAATATTGCTTTATGAAATTATTTATTCATATGTCTGTACCAACAACGTAATATTTTTGTGCGAAATATACCATCATATTTGTGAATTAATTGTATTCTAAGAAGGAAACAATAGGTTTATGGTAGCTGAAATAGGTTATAAGTACTTAAGATTCAAAATTTTATTTAAATATCTATAAAAAATCTCCATCAAGCGTTATTCTGTACTTCCTAGTGCTTTCAATTGGATCATTTGACATTATCCAAATGAAAGCAATAAATTGAATTTTGATTTTAAAAAATCATCTAAAGGTTTTTAATTGTCTTTTGAAAAATCTACTTTAAAATTCCCAATTGAAATCATATTTAATTTGTACGGAAGACCCGATCCGGCTTGGTGAATTTTGGTTTTAATTTAACAATATTCAATTCTATCCCTGAATTAATTTAAGCAAAGGGATAGTAAGACAGGTAGTTGATTGTGAAGAGAGGAATCTAGGTCAAAACATTTAAAAAGGGATTTAATCAGATGATTTACATCATATAATCTCTAGCTTATACTAGCTTTTTTTCATTGTATGGCAGTTTTGTATAAATATATACGGTGCTGCTGGAAGGCAAGTCTTCTTAATTATATTTGGTTTCCTCGCATTTAAATTATTTAATGTAACTTTTTCTTAATACCCGTATAATTAATTTTATTTTAAATTTTTAATTGTTTTAATTTTCTTTTTAGACTCAAAGTATATTTAAGTAATGTTATTAATAGAACTATTTGCTCTTTGCTATTCTGATTCGTTTAAAAAAATAAATTTTTATTGTTAAATTCACTGCAATATTGCTAATGATAATTATACTATTTACTTAGTTCCATAAAAATTTGTCATTTTTCTACATTTGTTTAATTTTAGTCTATAGCATTCCTCTCTCTAAGCCTATTTTATAAAAAATATAGGTTTCATTTTTATGCTTCAACTAGGCATTCATTTTCGAAGAAAGAGGTGGCAGGAAGGGGCAGTCCCACTTAGAATTGAAACTAGGAACTTTACCTTTACAGCGTATTGGTGGGGCGAAAAATTACTGCGTTTCATGTCGTTTCGGAGTGGTGGAGAAAGGAGGGTAACATCCCTCCTTTTCTATTTAGGGGTGTGTATGTCGCGGATCAGCTTGTTCGAGCATGAGTTTCGACTAAAGACGAAAAAAAGCCGAATGAGTGTTACAAACCCGAGTGTGACGTTCATTCAAGTTCACTCTGCAGCAAAACGCCCCTATAGAAGTTATCACTTCAAAAACTGCGAAATCCAAATTTTTGTAGCAAGGTGCATTTTTAACTGCAGACGTTATCTGGTAGCTTGCTAGGTATTTCACGACATGGTAGCATTATAAATTCCTTTTACGCCATTGTTATCAAAGTCTTTACAATAAGATATCGCTTGTTTTGAAAAATATTCTTAGTGCCCCTACCTTTCGATTCAAAAAGAATGGGAATTATATAAATTTCTAAAAAAATGTACGAGGGTTGGAGCGTAAGTCATGGCTACTATTTTTTTTCTTGTAGATATGTGAGTGGATCACAAACGTATATGCTCATGTGGAAGTTCTGCAGCCATAGTGTGTAGCCAAAAACGACGGATGGCTCTGTGATAGCTGGTAGTAGCGCAGCGATGGCTGTGAAATCAGTCAGTTGGTGAGTGCCGTGTAAGGTGGAAAGAACCCGTGTTCAGCAGCCCACTTACATCAAAATAGTCGTTCTCCAAGGAAGAAATACGATGGAATGTCACAGTGAATTTGATCTGACCCTGTGACTTCGATATCATTCCCAAGATTAAGGAACCAATACGTGGTAGGTGGTTTGCAACACGAGAGGATATTATTAATATTGTGCGCCAACAGGTGACCTAATTCACACACGGTGCGACAAATGCTGTAGCTGGTGTTATTCGGCTCCTCCCACATTGTTGGCAGCGTGTGGGGATAGTAGCAGGAAACTACATTGAAGGTATTTTGGCCCACGTCTGTCATGTAAACTTTATGTGTACTGTGTTGTCATTCTTTTGCACCGTGAAGGCCACATTACCCTGTATACGACCGTAATAAATCAGTGTATTACGATACTTTGGTGCTATCCATTGTCCACACATGTGGTTAACACCTTGTCCTTCGGTCTATATGTGTCACATTTTCCAACCGGATTGGTATTTTCAAGAAAAAAATAGTTGTCACGAATTTGCTCCAACCTTCGTATATTTATCATTTACACTTCTATATAGCCTCCCCCTTTCCTCCCGATTTAATCAAATACAATTTTTATTGGATCTGTACTTAATAAAAGTAATATGCTTGTAAAGCTCCTAGTCAGTAGTTCAAATTGTTCAAAAACGGGATTTTTCTTATGTATACTACCCTCAATTCAACAAAATCCGTTCTCAGTAGGTCTCTACTCAAGAAAAGTAACTTGCAAGTTATTAAATCTAATAACTCAAAAATTGGATTCCTTTCTTATTGCCCCCCTTGCCAGTCGATTTTCGCAAAACCTACTCTTAGCTGATCTCTACTTTACAAAGAAACACGCTTGCCAAATTTCAAGTGTTTAAGATCAATAAATCCAGAGATTTCGTAGTGAATGGGCAATTAAATGAATGAATAAGCGAGTGAGTCGCTTTTCTCCTATATATATATATATAAAGAGAGAGATAGAGGAGAAAAAGTAAGATTATACTTTATTCAATTATACTCCATATCGTTGGTCAAATTATCAGAATGCGTAACTCTACAAAGGTACTAAATTTCACATAGGAGTGTTAAGTACCAAGCGTTGTTTGGAACGATTCCTTAATCGCGCCAAACATATACGTTATCCCCATGGCAACCACATTATCACACGATAAAAAAGTCAATATGCAACCATATTGTAATATTATATCCCATCTAGGTCAGCATAAACGACAACTTGGCACGCAGCACTCCTTTATCACATTAGCACCCCAGACGGAAATACGCATTCTGATAATTAGGCCGACGGTATGCAGGTCTTAATTATTTAAAACAATGATTTGATATTTTACATAAGATATAAATTGTTCACATAGTACTAAAATTACACTTATTAATTAAAGAGAACTGATGAATTAGTTTAATTTGCATTGGATTAATTAAATGTTTAAATATTTAAGTACTCCCAAGAAACAAATATTTAATTGTAAAATTAAGTTCCGTTATAATTATTCTTTTTTAGAAGAAATCTCAAAACCCTTGGATTTGATGTTAATAAATACTCAATGCATAAGTTTTGAAAATTCTTTCCTTTAAGGTATCCAACTACGTTCGGAACCGTTGTTTTAAAAAAGTGCATAAATGGATAATTTTCATAATATTCAGTGTTAGTTAGATAAGAATACATGCATAAAATTGTTTTAAGAACATTTTGACAAAAAAATTTATTTAAATACAATATTTTGTCAAAAAATTAACTTAGAATAATCTTTTGTTCAAAATGCTCTCCTTTTATAAAAAATGCTTCTAAAGTAATAATATTTCGCTTATATAAAGTAAAGACTTCTCTCCAGAGAGTCTGAACTATGATTTTTGAAAAATTCACAATATTTTTAGAGTTACCACCAATTGAAATAATTATCGGCGTTTTTTTCTTAAAATTTCTCCCCTCTGTTGTAGTAAAATATGGATAAATCCACTTCTAAGGTATATATTTAAAAAAAAATTCTAGTTGGGCTTCTGTAGAGAGGTCTGAGGTATATACAGGTGAAATATTATCATAATAGAAGTATTTTTCACAAAAGGAGAATATTTTGAAAGTGGGTCATTCTATATTTCCTTTTTTGTCAAAATATTGTACTTAAATAATTTTTTTATTGAAATACTATTCTTAAAAAAATTTTATATAAATTTTCTAATCTAAGTGACACTAAATAACATAAATATTATCCATTTATACGCTTTTGCAAAATCATGGTTCCGAGTGTAGTCGGATACATTAAATGATTTATTACAACACGTTTTTGTATATTGAGGAACCAGGATAAACATATTATTCATTTTAATTGATAGTTAATATTTTGAACCGAAATAAATAAAACAAATAATTTAATCATATTTATTTGGTGAAACAATACATTTAATGTGTACTTAATTTTTTTGTAATCACTGGGAATCAAATTTCATGTCCCAATTGTAAGGCCCTAATGTTTCCTCATTCGTATATTTTTTAATAAAGTTCTTGAATAATATTTTTAAATTTTAAACAATTTATACGTGTAAATAAATTCAAATACTCGATTGAGCAATGTTGATTACAATAAAACTTTTTCTACAGACAAGCCAATTGAAGTGATATACAGAGTGATTATAATTCAAGTCCCATATTGAAAATGATGTAAAAAAATAGTCACCTATCAGAATAACTCTAAATTTGAGATGAATATAATTGAAAGAGAGGAAACGCGGTATGGAATAAGAAAAAGAGTTCCAAAGTGCACCTGTAGGTGGCGCTGTAAGGGGCAAAACGAAAGTGAATTCTACTACACGTGATATTTATAATCGAATTACTACGTCTTTGGCAGCCCATTCCAAACAATCGTACTGTTCAATATGCATGACTGTTACAGCTTCTTAACGGATAAAATGATTTCCCAATCATTCAACAAAAATCATCCTGAGCATCGGTTCTTTCTTTATCGTTCTGAAATTGGAATTTTAAGTATAATAACCCTGCATTGAATAAATATTAATATATAAATTACATTTCAGATAATAAATATATTGACTTCATTTTCTCTAATCCATGAAGAACAAGAGAGATTTACGTAGTATTGTCCTAAAGTTCGGGACAAGGTGTAGAAACCGTTACCCTCAATCAGTAGCGTTTTGATTTCGTCGATTTTCGGGAACAAAACACAGTAAAAAACTATTTATTGAATACATAATTAGCATTAATTAATAAAATTAATCATTAATAACAAATACTTAATTAAATTTTACGTACTATGTACTTAGAATTATAATCAATCCGAAAAAAAATCAAGGGCTTTGGGGGATCGGGACCTTCAGGACCCCCCCCCCTTGTGTGCGAAACTGCCCTGAATAGTTTACAGCACCGAAGCACGTCCACCTTCAAAGTAGTCCCCTTGGTGACGACACACTTCTGCCAGCGTCTGTATAACTTCTGGAAGCACAGATGGAGGCCACTTTTCGCAACCTGACTTAACGCCTCCTGTGATGCTACTAGCACCTCATTGATGACACAACATGACGTCACAGTAAATGTTTTTCTTTGATGGCAACAGATAAAAATCACACGGAGCTATGTCTGGTGAATAGGAGGGATGTTTGGTGAGGAACTCTTTTACAACCTGGGATCGATGTGCTGGTGCGTTGTCCTGCAGAAGTTACCAGTCGTCACTCTACCAGAACTAAGGCCGCTTACGACAAATGTATTCCCTAAAATGACATCATCCAGAAGTGTGTAGCCTCAGAGATTTAAGCAAGTGTTTCGCGACGATCTTTTCGAACACACTCAGCATCAACGTAACATTTTATGCATTCCGTGAAGGCAAAGGTCATCCAATGCGTTCATTTTCTTCCATAGATTCTCGGTCGACCCTCTTTAAAACGCCGATGACATTCGTAAACCTTTGATCTCACCATAGTAGATTCACCATACACCTTACTTAGCATTTCCAAAGTCTTCATTGGTGTTTTACCTCAGCGAATTTGATATGCAACACTATTCAAGAAAAGCCATCTTTCTTACATTACCATGCAAAGAAAACTAGCTTTGGAAGATAACAGCTGAGCTTGAGGCTCGGTCACAAGTGATGGACTTAACCAGGCAGGGGAGGTTTGTGAGAATCCATTTCCCGTGGTTTATTTTTAGGCACTTGCTTTCGTCATCAGCAATAGCAGCAGTCCCGAGTTGTTTGATCGTACAACGTATAATATATGTATAAGCAAGAATAGAATTAATGTTTCTTATTATTATTCCATTTTAAGAATGATAATAAATATAAACAAGAATGTTTAAGTCAATTTAAATTGTTACTAGTCCAGTATCTCAAACTGTTGTTAAATAAAATTAAGTGTAACTTTATATAAAATTAGTAACTTAAATATATGGTCGCAAGTAATATTTTTATAATAACTTATCACCAACAAAGTGTTTTATCATTTAAATCATTTCCAAAAGGTTTAATAGAAAAATCTTAATTCTTAAATTATTGTTTTTAAGTAGGTGAAAATATTTTTTTCTCTAAACTAGCTTTTTTCATGTCTATAATCCCATGTGAAAAAGAAACGCATTTCAACTTACACACATTGAGTATATTTTCAGAAAATTAGACTTTTATGTTTTATAAATAAATTCCGAAGAAAATTCATCTCAGATATTATGATAGAGAAATCGTTTGGAAATTCTTCTGAATAATCCGCGACAATGGAAGTTTTGTCTTAAATTTCAATATTCCACGAAACTTAATATTCAACAGCATGAGCAACACTCTACGTGATAAGTTAGACAAATCATTTTTGCCACCGAAGTCTATCCATAATCTGTTTAAATGAGAGAAAAGGATTTATATCTTTTTTGTTTTGTTTTGCTTAAACAAATCCGTTTAGTTCTGAAAATTTAACATGTTGTGAAATTTTGTTTGATCTTTACGGTTTTATGATTGGGAAGCGGTTTATTTCTAAGAGAAAAATTTATTACAGTTAATAAAATACTTAAGTATTTAAGAAATTTAGAGGTTATTTTTGCGTAAAAAGTACTTTACCTAGGATGACAAATGTTATTTACTACAAATTTTAATGTATAAAATATATATAATTTATGAAAATCAATTTGGGTTCTGTGAAAATTCCATACTGAATTTTGGTATTACTTATACTATAGTAACAACACTGTTCAATATAAAAACTTGCCTGAGTATTGTGTTTTGTTCAAGGTAAATTTTTAATTTTTAAAGAAGCCTCCTTTTTAAAAAAATATTTTTTTAAAAATGGTGATTGCCGCCAGTTCAAAAAATATAGCATAATGCTGTTGTTATTTTTATTGTGTTCGAACATGCGTGGAAAAAGTTTTTCACAATATTAGTAGCATATTGGGGCCTTTGGCTACGTCTTTTGATCTGGCGAAATTAGCCGATGGTGTAATATGTAATTATCAAGAATAGTTTTAAGCATAAAAATTGTTATGTATATAATACATATTACATACTGAAAACACGATTGTTTCCGATTAGTTTGTAACTTATTTTTAAGTGTGGGAAATACAAGCACTTGAATTTGTGAAAATTGAGTACAGTCAAACTAATTTTTGCGTGGTATTTTTTATGCAATTTCCTTTTTGTGCGATTTTATTTTTGTGTGATTTTTTTATTTGCGATAATTTTTATGCGGTGTATGAATTTCAATGGCTTTGGTGCCCCTGAAGTGCTTTCTATCAATTTACTAGTGACGTAACGGAGAATGTTAGGACCCCCTAAAAGTTAGGTTTCGCCTTTAATATTTTATAAATTGGGTAAATACGTATTTAGCGTTAGTAGAGTCCTGACCCCCCCGTGACAGGACTCAATTGATTTGGCTTCCCTGTAATGTTTTCTATCTATTTACCAGTGGTGTAACGGAGACTGTTAGGACCTCCCCCCTAAAAGTCAGGTTTGCCTTTAATATCGTATAAATTGCGTAAATACGTATTTAGCGTAAGTCAGGTCTTGGGCCCCTAGAGTCCTGACCCCACCCCGTGATGCGGGGTGTACGTTACGCCCCTGAAATGTAGACACTTCAAGACGCTCTGTTCATTTGTTATAAACAGTCTCCCGACAATGCCCATTCAGTTGTTTTCTCTCAACGTTCCAGTAGCCCAGTAGCTGTGTGAAGACGCTCCAGTAGTTGATTGAAGACGAAACTTTCAATACCAGTGACATTATCAATAATTTGATGAATTATGAAGACGGACAAGAAGCCAGATTCTTTGAGAGCAGATAAAAATATGCAGGGATCCAGCTTTCCAACAAATTGGAAAATATTTTCTTAAAATAGATACCAGTTAAGAAAGGAGTATAAAATTCCAAAAAGGGCTTCAATCATGTATATTTACAAACAACTGTGATATTTACAAACAACTGACTACTCATACTTTGTCACAAAAACTTATAGCTTACTTTATGTTGCCAACAAATAAATCCATTGAAATTTCTCCTTCAAGTGACGAAAGCAATTTTGAACTTATTCATTACAGGGCTTTGTATTATGATGAGTAACGATGAATTATGTTTGTGCATTTTAAAGGCTTATCCGTATACACAATGAGAAACTATATGTTTATAAAATGTTTCCATGTGTAATACTTAATTATTTATTTTATTATGGAAGTACTCACGTAAATTTTGTAAGTAACTGGCATATATTACAAATGCGAGTTTTTTATGAGGTTCCTATCCACCGCATAAAAAAAGATTTTTGTAGTATTTCCACGAATTAGTTTGTTACATGTAACAATTTATGAAAATTTTGAATATTTTTTGTGTGATTTTTTATGTGGTCCCTATCTACCGCACAAAAAACAGGCTCAACTGTATCTATAAATCTGAAAATTTCACGTCTAAATTTTAAAATAAATAAAATGAAATCTCAAAAGTACTTACAACAGATCTTCTAAAGTGGCTTTCACAATAATCCATGGAATAATAAAGAACAACGGCAAACCTGTAAAACATATATATATATATTGTTACGATTTTTGCTTAAATTAAGCCTAATTTCATCATTTAATATTGTAAATCATTTACATCTAGATGTTTAGTATATTAATACTACTTTGTGTTGTATTTATTTTATGGTAGAAACTGTAATATTTGACAGCAGTATCATCCCTTACATTATAAAGGCATCTCAAATCGCTACTTGACGAAATATTAACGATACAACTAAGCCCAGCCATAATTTTCGGCGACCAAATTTTGAACTTGGCGACCATTTTTGGCAATTTGGTTATCATATGCATGCTTTTGAAAATTACTGGAGAAATCTATTAACATCACCATCCATGACTTAAGCAGATTTTTCGAGAAAGTGATAGAAATCAACCGCATAGAATACAAATAGCAGCCGATTAAAAAAACACGATCAACCGGTGAACCGCCAAGACATTTTGGAGTGACCACCTGAAAGTTAGCAGTTAGTAATTATATAGTGAAATATTCAAGATTGGTTGACAGCATGCAGACTAAGTCTTTTGTTGTTGTTGTTGCTAGACCAGGTCCATGACATCGTACACTTTCAGAAAGTCCAACACCAGCAATGGAACGTCTGCTAAGTCCTGCTTGGTGAGCTCTAGGCACTCGAGGATGTGAGCAGGTGTGGACGGCTCAGAAGAACAGTTCGTGCACAATTCAAAGCTCCTGCGCCATTCGGAAAATTTCATTGTTTTGATATGGCCACTTCTCTCGAAATCGGACTAGAGAGATCGAGCTAATCCTGTCTTGTAAAACCGTGAGCCAGAGAGCCTCCAGGACGAGAACACTGATACCAATGGTGCTCTGGGGGAGGGGGTAATCCAAGAGTTCTTATTTTGGTGTTTAGTTCAAAAGAAAATCTCCAAAAAGGTGAAGGGTGCTGACGGCTCTGGTACCTCGCAAGCGTCAGCCTTGGCCAAAGTGTCCGCAATCTCATTTCCCTCTAGATCTATATGAGAGGGAATCCACTGCAGATGAATTTGATGCGATGTGGAAAGTCGTTTTAACTTGGTGAGTATTGACACTCCAACATTCTCTCACACTTTGCCAATTGGAGAAGTGCTGTATTGCACTTTTACTACCAGACAGTATCCAAATCTATTTTCCATTTGGAAGAGATGCAAGAGAACCAAGGGCCTCATCAATGGCTATTAGCTCACTGCGAAATACCGAGCAACCGTCTGGATTCTTAAGATATGGTCTTGCGATTTGATGTAAATTCCGCTGCCAAATCGATAATAATCATCTCTACTGCCATCCGTATATACAATTGACTAAGTCTTTTGCTAAGTATAACTACAAGAACTAATTTAAGATGAACATCTTTTATTTTTTAAGGTATTTTTTAATGCATCATTGGATAATTTTATATTAGGGGCTATATATTATTACTTTGTTTGTACCTTGCGTTTTGCTTTAAATGTGGTTTTAAGGGTGAGTTATTTTTTATTCAAGTTTTGTAGGTAAGTACATATTCCGTATTTATTATAAGGTTAAAATAAATATTGTAAACCTTTTTCTTTTACCTCAACACACCTACGCCACTTAATTGACTGCAACACCTTGAAAGAATTAGAAGTAGCCCGTACCCTGGAAAAGTCTGCCCACCCCTCCCTTAGAGTATCGGAAATACTGTAATTGCACAACGCCTTAAAAACCCAACAATAAAATAATTTATCAAAAAATGTGTTAGTTAAAATTGCTCTTAGGTGATTTTTCAGTATGATAACAGTTTTATTCTGGAAAACCTTTTTTTTTTCGTTAATCCTCACAATGTTAGCTTTTGGTAACCCTTAAAATAATTTGGCGACTTATTTTTTAAATGGCAGGAAATCTCTAAAACAATCAACCGGCTCTCATATTTTATTTTCACTAAAAACGTAAACTGCATAGAATATAAAGAGTACTTTTCCCTTACTAATTCCGGGAGAGACATTTATATTTTTGGTTTCCTCAGGTTTTCATCATGGTAAGCTTATTGAGAAAAAAAGAAAGTTGGAATATAAATGTTGCTTTTAGAAAATTCGTTGTACACACACACAGCAAAAACATAAACATCCAAGAAGTCGTTTCGACTAGATTGATTCTCACATTACATGAGCTCTTTCGTATAGACTTTTTTACTAGAGGAATAATTGATTGCAACGCACTTCCAGATTGAGCTTCTTCACCTCATTTTCTTTTCGCAGAAGGGGAAGAAAAAGAATTTGTAAAAGGAAAAATGAAAAAAAATATATTCTGTGCATCCGTTATGAAGAAGAATACTTTGACGTACTTAAAAGAAGCTCCAAAACGAATTTTCGTTCACGAAAAAGCCCATTTGAGAAGAGTGAATATATTTTAGAATATAATATCTGAAAAAAATATTAAAATATTCCAAGCTTTTAGAATTTATAATAAAATTTATCATAGAATGCAACAAATTCAAATAAAAATATTTAATGCATCATTATGATAAACAGCATATATACAAATTAGTTTCAATGTGATGATGGAGAAGAGTGTTATGTTTTTAGAAACGAACAAAAGAAAGGTATTTTTGTAATTCTTGAAAAATAAAGAAAAATATAATCTGATTATATGCTCTCATCATACATGCTAATAATTTATGTAATTTTTATGTAGAACGAACTACCGTAAAATCCGGCATATAACGTGTTTTTTTAACACAAAAAATAAGATTGAAATTTACGAATGCGCGTTATACGCCGGGTATAAAAATAATAGCTTCAAAAATGATAAAAAAAGAGTTGAGCTTAAAAAACTGGATTCTACATATATCGAAATACTATTTAATTAAAGAGAAACGAAATGCCTAATTAATTTAAAGGGTTGTAAAATTGTAGAAGTGTACTATTGTTTAACAATCTTGGTATAATATCTCCAATACATGACTTCAAGACATAGTAGAATTGCACACATACACATTTCAGCTTCCTTCATAAAATAGGCGCGTTATGCGGCGAATATACCTAAAAATCAAAAAATGCAGCTTGAAAGTATAGGTGCGCGTTATACACCGGTGCGCGTTATACGCCGGATTTTACGGTACTTAAATTCAGTCATTTATGTATTGCACAGTGTGGATTAACTTAGTTTAAGCTTCTCTTTTTAGTTTTAAAAATGAATCTTGTATTATTATTCGGACCATCTCAGAAATATGTTGACAGACAAGAATTAAGTTCGTGTGTAACTCTTATTAAACTTCATTAAATTGGAGGGAAAAAATAACGATTGTAACTAGTATATGGTGCAACTATCAAAATCCTATAACGGTCAAATGAAATGCCTACAAATGTGTTATTTTCAGGTTTTGTAAAACATCAATGGTACATAAACATACACTTCTGGCTGTACAAAATGCAGCACCAAAAAAGACGAGAGATATTGCAGTGGAATTAATTTGGCAGATAACATGTTGTACAAAGATCAAACGATTACAACTACAACCTCTTGTGACGTGTGGATGATGACAAAATCAGTAGTTAGTGTAGCTGCCACTGTTGGCTATAATCGCTGCCACACGCCTCGGCATAGAATCAAAGATGGTTTGTATGAATGCTTGGAGCACAGAAGTCTCAATTCGGCTTCCATATATTGCCAAAATTGATCTGGTGTAGCAGAGGGTGGTGTATTTCGGGCCAGTCATTGTGCAAGCATGAACATGTTTTCGATTGGGTCTTTCATCTAATGTTAAGATTTCCTTTTTTCACAGACTCCGAAAGCGCTCATGAAAAAAAAGGAAAGATTCACCACCCTAGACTAGATTACTAAATTGACAAATAAAAAAAACTCTTCTAGAACATGTATTTCGATCAAGAATAAAAGTTCTGTTTTTTTTTATTGTTTGCAATTACGTAGTCATTAGCACAACGTAGTATTTTCAAAAAATATAGTAGAAACATGTGTGCTAAGATTAAGAACTGAATTCATAATCTTATTATTATTGAGAAACTTTTAAATTCCTCAGTTGTATTTGATACATAATAAGGGGGAGGATGATAGAAAGTTTAAGGTATCCAACTACGTTCGGAACCGTTGATTTTAAAAAAGCGCATAAATGGATAATTTTCATGATATTTAGTGTCACTTAGATCAGAATACATGTATAAAATTGTTTTAAGAAAATTTTGATAAAAAAAAATTTTAATACAATATTTATGCAAAAAATTAACTTAGAATAATCTTTTTCAAAATGTTCTCCTTTTATGAAAAATGATCTATTATTTTAATGTTTTGCCTGCATATAGCTCAGAACTCTTTACAGAGGTTCAACTAGAATTTTTGAAAAATTCACATTAGTTTCAATTACCACCAATTGAAAAAATTATTGGCGTTTTTTTCTTAAAATTTCTCCGCTCTGTTGTCGTAAAATGTATGGATAAACCCACTTTTACGTTACATAGTTCAAAAATTCTAGTTGAGCCTCTTTAGAGAGGTCTGAGTTATACACAGGCAAAATATTATTATAATAGAGCCATTTTTCACAAAAGGAGAACATTTTGAAAAAAGATTATTCTAAGTTAATTTTTTGCAAAAATACTATATTTAAATAATTTTTTTGTCAAAATGTACTTAAAACAAGTTTATTCTTGTATTCTTAACTAAGTGACTTTAAATATCATGAATATTATCCATTTATGCACTTTGTAAAATCACGGTTCCGAAAGTAATCGGATACCTTAAGAGCCCCTGTGTGGGGCTTAGAATATTGAATCTCGTCACCAATAACTCTTTTTTTCAAATACAGTGCATAATAAACTTAAAAATAAATCAATCAAATAAAGTCTAAAATAAAGTTGAATTTTTGTCTTGTAAACTTAATTTGAAATTACTTACCCCATCCGAGGATGCCATATTTAAGAATTCCGGCTGTGTCGGTAAACATAGACAAAAAGACCAGATTGTGAAGGTAGAGGCCCTCCATCAGGATCCAGCAATAATTAGCCATCAGACAGTACTGCCAGAAACATGTGAGCGCTTTGCATAAGGTGCTTCCCTGGAACACATGAAAAAACCCATCATTTTTCGGAATTTTACTTTGGTTGGAATTCTAGTTTTAAAAGGACAAAGACATCTGGAAATCCCGGAGATGAAGTAATGTTATTTAAAAGGTATTGTAAACCAAATTAATCCAAAATAGGTAAATTTAAATTATATTTCGATGTTTGTATCTTAGAACATGAATTTTTATGGAAAACTACAACGAATAGAACAAGAAACAAACATTTTACTTGCTTATGAATTTTTTTTAAAAAAAAAATACGAAACAGCTACTTTCAAAATATAAAAAAACTCTCAAATTCAAATCAGCTGAATAAAAAATCAGTTCTCAGTTAGTTATCAATTATAATACCAATTAAATACAATGGTCCAATCTTGTTTTCTTTCTAATAAAGGAAAATCCCGTCTGACTTGTATATTAAAATCCTTTCAATTGTTTAACAATTATAACATTTACTTTCTTTATTAGGAAAAATTACTTGCTAAAGTTTCAAAGCATGCAAAATTGAATCTTTTAAATGATTCCAAGAAAAAATTTCTTCGGAATCTAAACTGGCTAAATTTTATCTGCAGAGATTGAGATCTGTTAATAAAACCATATTATTTTACACGATCAAGTTCAGGGACCTCCATACAACTGTTTTTATTTTAACACACACACATATATACAAGTATAGAAAAGGTTTTTCGCACTTTATGGAAACGATTTTTCAATTCCTTTTCTCGTTTGCATTTTGAGATAAAACTTTAGTAACTTCATAATAATCTTCCACTAATGTTTTATTTTGATTGGAGTGTAAACTAAAAGATTTGTTTTAAAACTGTTTCCTAAAATTTAAATATGACTCGAAGGTTACGTAACTACGCTTTTCGTGGAGAAATATTATTATCAAAAGATTTTACAGCGACGTAAAAAATCTTCTTTATTGTATTTCAATAAAAGTTATTTATAACATATTATATCTTAAAGGGAACAAAAACGCTTAGAAAACATGATCAAGAAACCTCACCCAAAGACTGTTCAAACGCAGGTAACTATTAAAGAAAGTAAAGTCTATGATCCTAAAAGAGAAATTCCGCAGACTCAAAGATTCATTGCACCGAAACTAAGAATGTATATCGGCACTGTAATTAAAATCATTCATAAATATTTAAAGTTAAAAAAGATATTTAAACTTAAAGTCCATCTTCTTTTTCAATTCCTACTATTAGCACGCAATCTCTATATATTTATCATGGTGGAATTTTCAATCGGTAACAAAATACATTTTAAAGCGCTCAATTGAACTGACATTTTAAATACCTGATTATTTTAGATGGCAATACAGTAATTTAATTATAAATACTAAAAATTAATTGATTAAAACTAATTATTCAAAGAGTTTCAAATATAGCCACGTTGGCATCATTTTTGGATAGTTGGGTCAAAATTTGAAAAGGTTTTTTTCTCCCATATTTTAAAGTGCTCTTTTGAGCTGAAATTTTCCGTACACTATTTTTTTGGGTAAAAATACGATAATTTAATTATAATTAATTAAAATTAATTGACTGAAACTAATTTTTAAAAAAATTATAGATACAGTCACGTTGGCTTCATTTTTAGCGACTTGGGTCAAAACTTTAAAAGATTTTTTTTCTCTCACGTTTTAAGGCATTCAGCTGAACTGAAATTTTATATACACGATTGTTTTGGATTACAATACGATACTTTAATGATAATAAATAAAAATTAATTACCACTAAATGTTGTGATTCAGTCATATGTTTATACATATTTATATTAATTGCAACTATTTAATAAAAAGTAGCTAAAACAAAATTTTTCTTTGTTGATCTAAGTAGGAATTGACTTAATTTTTTTATATTACTTATTTAAACATATTGCTAAAAGAAAAACAAATTGTAAATAATGACATAAAAAACACATAGCTACCGAAAAGTAAACACTCGATGAAGCCTGGGTAAATTTAGATAAAGTAATAAACGAAGATTAATTTTTCTAATGCTCAACTGAGAAGAATGAAAGTACGAAGTAGTTTTTTCAATGTAAAGAAAAGTTCCCAAAGAGATTCATGATAGTTGCAGGATTTTGTTACAAATGCAGATTAAAAATTTAAAAAAAAGCTTCAAGTAAAGTTAAAATTAATTCACTCTACTGTCAGCAGAATATTTTAGAACCAATTTAGAAGAAGAAATTTCAGCTTTATATGGAAAGGACATTGATAAAATTCATATGGACGAAGCCTCTAGTCACTCATCTAAGTTAACTGCCGCTTATTTAGCAAAAAAAGAACCAAAACAGCAATTAAGTGTATCCCATTTGATGAAATACGTGTAAACTCACCAACGCTTCACCATTGGGCTTTTGTGTATTCGGTGTGTTAAAAGAAGCCTTAGAAAAAGGACATCCAAGAACACTGAACGAACTTTGGAAAACGATTCTAGAGGTTTGGAGTAAAATTTGCATGATAATACCAAGAAAAAAATTACTTTCATAAAAAATTCTATGAGCTAGATCTATTGTCTAGAATTAAGGCTATAACATAGAAGCAAATTGATACAAAAATACGGTATTAATTGATATACAATAACTATCAAAATCGTTTTCGTAAAGCGCGAATGACTTTCTGTACATATACACTATCTACCAATAAGTATTTGGACACCAATACAAACTAGGATATTTGTGGTCCTGATCTACGTCACGCCTTCTGTAGTTAATTATCATCTAAGAAACAGCGTTGGAATTAACCGCATGTAAGATACAACGAAACTTAGAATTGTCCTTCGGGAAGGACATAACTGTGAGATTTAACAGAAATGACCAATTCTTCAGGGACATATCTAGTGAGTTAAACATTCAAAAATCGACAGTGGCTTTTATGATTAAAAAGTGGAAGGTGAATGTTGATTGTCGGAATGTGATTCGCCTCGGCAGACACCAGAAACTAAAGAGATATAGACCAACAATTGCCGTCCAATGAAATTCAGAGACCCCCTTCTCGATAACCCATACACACTCCAGGAGTTCCCAGAAACATTCAGGACTGTTCTTCCGATAAATGTATATATATATTACATTTTTAATTGCCTCTTGAGGAAAATTACATTTTTGTTATACAGAATTTGGAACTTCTATTCATTACTTACAATAGTATTTGTTCAGTATTATAAACAGAAAGGGATAAAATTGACTAATAAAAAATTAGCCTAACACGCCTTTTGTGTAAAATAAGGCGTGGTTCTCAGTTAGAATTGCATATATTTCAGTTTCCACAATATCTGTACATTTTATTTTGATCTTATTGAAGTCATACCACTCTCTGTAGAACAAATTATTAAAAACTATAGATGTATATAAAGTTACACCTAAAATAATATTGGAAAAAGAAATTGTATTCGATAAGTCAAAATCCATTAAAGGTTTATACCAAGTAACATAATCGTTTCAAAATCTATTTAAAAAGCACAAAGAATTTTAAATGTATAACGCATTGATTCACAGAAGCCTTAATCTGAACATTTTTTCATTTTTTACTGATTCAGAAAGAGAAACTAAAAAAAGCAAACAAATAGCTACTGATATCAAATTCATTATTGCTATTAAGAAGCTTTATTGAATAAATAGTAGAAGTGTGTGCTTGTTTTACAAATAAAGAAAGCTGGAAAGTGGAATACCCCTTATAACCACTGAACAGCTGAATTAATTTTAAAAAATGAAATGATTGATTGTGGAGTTTAATGGTACAAAAATCATTAAAAAGAAATGAGAAAAAAATCATTTCAATTTTTTGGAGGAAGGGGGAGGGGGAGTATTCTTCTTTTAAGATATGCAGATTCTGAATAAACATTCTACAATTGAAATGGAATGCAAGATTGATGAGATCCCCAAAGTTTTCCTATCAATCATCTGCACTTGAGATAACTTGCTTATTTCGTAAGAGACCCAAGACAAATGAATAGATTGAAAAACAAATAATATCTAAAACCCATATATTATCCACGGAAATTTGAGATTGCGAACAATGTTATGGAACAAAGTTTGGAAACTTTAAAAACTGAGAGAAAAGATATTTAGAGAGAGAGAGTATCGGTGTTTTTCAATAAATTCGTAATCTCAGTTTTTCTATTATAATTATGTAATTGAAAGAATTTATACCCACCACAAAATGCATTAAGCGTTTTATAATAAAAATTTATTTTCATGTACTTCTTTTCCCTTCTTCTTTCTGACGAAATTCAAAAATAAAATATCGATGTTTAATAGTACAGTAGAGTCATTAAAACTCGGCCTAATGTGGCCGAGTTTATAAAAATATTGAGTTACCGAGAACGGGATTAAAAAAGAATAACTACGAGTGTTTCCTCAGAAAATATTGTACTACCTTATACAGATATGTAAAGTTTGATTGAGAATACAGAAGGAAATAAACTACCCAAATACCTTTAAACAAAGTAAAAGTACGCCTTTGATGAAGATATAGAGCAAGGGTCGCCAAACTATGGCATGTGGTAGAATTCTCAGTGGAACTCTGCACTACTCAAGTAATTCCTCAATTCTTCAGTGGATGAAAGTTGGTCAATTTGTAATGGATCTTATTCGAAAAACATTTTCCGAATTATGGGCATTTACGAAATTACGAAAAAATCTGAAAGACAACTCTAAAGATAAATTTACGGCTATTTTGTAAGTTATTGAATGTCATTACTAGAGAGATTTAATTGTTTGAAGAGAGAAAATTGCATATACTCTGCTTTCCGCTTTTGTTTCTACATATCAAAGAAAGCCCTAGAGTAGCTGAATAGTGCAACAGTAAAATTCACTCATTCACTGTACATATCAAAATAAAAAACCTTTCCTCATATGAAAAATATTTCGAGTCCGCAAATAAATTATTTAGCAACTGAATGCTTAGACTCGTGTCAAATTTAAAGTCACATATTATACCCCTACTTTTGCGATATGAAAGTGAAGACTGGTGTAAAATCTAGGTTCGCATTAAAATTTTTATTTATCTATA
Organism: Trichonephila clavipes; assembly: GCA_019973935.1. NCBI lineage: Eukaryota > Metazoa > Arthropoda > Arachnida > Araneae > Nephilidae > Trichonephila > Trichonephila clavipes. Next base: position 70,886 of record BMAU01003368.1, on the reverse strand, counting down.
ATGAAGGGAAATACATATATTTCACGTTGTCTATTTTTTATTTTAATTAATATGCTTAAAAAATATGTGTACAATTTTAATTATTTTTATTTTTGTTGAAGAAATAAATATATTTTAGGCTGTTTAGTTCTGTGTTAAGAAAAAATTTTAATGATACAAATTAATATATAATAAAACAGTAAATTTGTATTATTGACTTGTACTCTCTAACTCTGCAACTCGCAGGAACCGAGTTTCGACTATCCTAATGTGTGGCACGATGAATCACTTTGATATATATTGGTTTGGCATGTCACAGTTAAAAGGTTGCTGAATCCTGGTATAGAGCGTTTGTTGCATGAAAATGAAAATTATAATGAATGCATAGTACACAATAATTTTTACCGTACCAGACACACCTCAGAAAATTTTTTTATCAAGGCATAAAGTTATCTACAATAAAAACTATTTAACCAACATAGCAAAATCTGGGTAATTTTTTGAAAGAAATACGTAATGCCCTGTTGTCTTCAGTACTGCGCTCTGAGTTCTGTAGCTTCATCACGAAGGCGACGAAGGAACAGTGAGTCCGAGTTATCTGGACTGCCAGGTTAATGAGTGCCGAGTTTTCGGGATTGTACTGGATAGGATAAAAATGATTAAGAAATCAGCCTCTCTCTCTTGTAAATTGAAATGGTTTCCAAAAATATATATATATATACATATAATTGTTGCAGTGATTTATTGTTAAGCATTAACTGCAACTTATTCTCATTTATTCCAATTATATAATGTGCAATACTTTTTATGCTATTAATGGTTATATGAGTAATTTATTTCAATTAGATTATACGTCATCCATTCTCACTATTTCTAAAATATCAAAGGAAAGCCTATATTAACTAATATTATTTCAACACTATATTGACGAAACATTTTCTTTAGTGACGTCATTTGATGCCCTCAAAATGTATTTGATTATTAATAATATAAATAATTGAACTCGGTGGGGCAACAGCCTATCAGGATCAAGGCCTACTGTGCATTGATCCTCAGTGTTAGGTGCTAGGGTGCATGTGCAGATGTTTTTGTCAAGTGGTCAGTCTGATGAAAAATTCCCAGTGTTCAGTTCCCAAGCGAGCGTGGTACTCATTTATCGACCCACTGAAGGGATGAAAGGCTAGCCCAGCCGAGGATTTGAACCTCGTACCTCAAACACTGGGCCAATAATGTAAATAGCTTTTAATATTTTGCATTTAAGTAATTTATGTATCACCATTTTACATTTAAATAATACATGTAACATCCCAATGAGTGAATATGAATATTACAAACTTTTTCGAAACTCGAAGTATAAACTGACTTGTTACGAAGTATGAATTTTTGTTCCTTTTTTCGTGCAGAATAAAAACTTCATTCAAAATTTCCAAAAATTTTAAGTACCAAAACCACTTGCACTTAGCTAAAGGAAAATGTCAATAAAAGCATTTTTACTAAACTACGTTTTTGTGTTTGTGGATTCGTATGTAAGCCCCCCTCCAAAACCCCTTTACCTTAACTCTTAATTATGTTCCAAAAATACAAGGTAGTATGTGGTAGATATATATATGTGTATATTTAGCTATTTTTATCACTTAGTACATTGAGTATTATAACGCCCTTATCAGATCTGTTTGAAACAAATACACGTATTATTTTTAACTCATATGGAAATAGAAGTATTTTGTAAGAACTTGAAAGCAACTTTTTGCGTTTTTGACCTGAGATTGGAGTATTTCCCAAGACATAAACTCTTGCAAAATAAATAATTATATGTGTTTCTTTTTTACTATCCAATAGTCTAGGAAAGTAGTTATGCGTCACGTGGGAATTTAATGGAAATTGTCTTCAGACATTAAGCTTCAAGGTACGCTCCTTAATAGCTTAAGGTTTCCTGGTATATTTGCTACTAAGTGTCAACAATACTTTAAAGAACTAGAAAAAAAATAGTGCAATGACCCTTTTTTTTTCAATTATTTTTAGTAGGAGTGATTGATACAGTAAATTTAGGTACACATCATTTCAAAAAAGTTTTTATTATAGGTTTCATAATAGTGGGGAAGATTAATATTGATACAAATTGATGGATTATTTAGAAACTTGTATTTACCAGCAACACAAGGGCTATTGGAGAAAGGATTTTGTAATTTTAGATCATGATTAGGACAACATCGAAGTTAGAACCCAACTCCCAAAACTGTCAAACTAAAGCAAGGACTTTGAGGTTGCGTGTTCAAATCACGTTCGGGTTACCAATATATATATATATATATATATGCAGTGGCGCCACATGCTGCACACAAGTCGCAAACAACACATTACAAGAATAAAAGCCCTTTACAACTGGCTCGAATAAGAATTCCCTAAGTTTCAGTCGTCTAAGGCAGTGCTCCGCAACCTTTTTATCGATTTTAACCGGTCAACGTTTGATAACTTTACCGTGGCCCGCTGAGTGTGGAACACGTTGATTGTTTCTATTTTAGATTGTTTTGGTTTAACAATTTTAATTTAGTTACATTGAAATATGCCTTCAGAATAAAATATAGTTACACCAAAAATGAGTAAAGGTGATTTAACGTGGAATATAAAGTGATTTCCGTTGAAAGTTGCGCAAATCCGAGAGAAATGCACCACTTTAAATAAAATGACAATAGTTTAATGTTCTTTAGGCTGCCCGGCACCATTTGATCCGCGGACCAGTACTGGTCCGTGAACCGGGGGTTGCAGATCACTGCCTAAGTCCAGTGGTGCATTTCTCTCGGATGTGCGCAACTTTCAACGGAAATCACTTTATATTCCACGTTAAATCACCTTTACTCATTTTTGGTGTAAATATATTTTATTCTGAAGGCATATTTAAATGTAACTAAATTTAAATTGTTAAACCAAAACAATTTAAAATATAAACAATCAACGTGTCTCACCCTCAGCGGGCCGCGGTAAAATTATCAAACGTTGACCGGTCCACAGCGATAAAAAGGTCGCGGAGCACTGGTCTAAGACCTACCCGGCGTAGATGCGGAGGGTAGGTCGGTGGATAAAATAAACAACCTTGTCAAGTTCAACAGCTTGTCACCGAGAAGATTTAATATGCAACAGCTACGCTTCGCGACAGTTTTGTAATTGAATCAGGGGTCTAACTATACTCCATTCCACCTATGCTAGCCATTAACTCGAGCCATGTCCATTCGGTCTCCATAGCTTTGATTTTTATTTAAATGTAAATACAAAAAAGGCATTTTGCCTCATGATGAATAAACTATGAAAAGATATATTGTATATAAAGCGTAGAATATATTTTCATTTTTAGATTTACCGATATACTATGCTAGAACTTATTTCCTCGCTTGTGTAGTGGGAAATTCATGGTAGCGTTGTGACGGGTTCTATTCGGGCTTCCACTAATTCTCTTATATATAGAGAGAGAGGTCAAATACTCATTTTAACTGTGATTTAACTGTGTGTGTAAATACAAGCTTCTAGTTAAGTGTTAGTCGGGGAGTAGGCAGTGATGGTTGAAAATTGAGTATAAGGAGAAGGCATAGTTTGAGTGACCGGTGGTAGCACTTAGTACTGCTACTCCAAGAAGGAAATATTAAACAAGTGTTGAAGCAAGAGCGCTCAGGAGTGCTCATATTCAAGCCAGGTGGGCAAAAAGTCCGTATAAACTTTAAAAATTTATAAAATCCGGAAAATTATACAAAATAAAAAACGGTTTGCAGGTTTAGCATCGATAAGTCACTGAATTTTAAAAAAAAATTCAAAAAACATTCGAAAAATGGCACTGGCACAAACGACTTAGCTGGAACTGTGCAAATGAGACGGACAATTTTAAACACTGATGCTCTTGATCCATGTCCAGTTCTCCGATGCATGCCGACTAAGTAAACAAGGATGCTGAAAAGGAAAAAGGAAGCTTTGTTGGTGAAGGAGTTTTACTCGAACGGGAATCAGCGAGTGTTACACTGCGCAATTTCTGACTTGAGAAAAATGTGAAAGCTAGAACAGGGCCTTCAACAGTTGCAGACCTCATAAAGCTGGTTCAGCGATTTGAGGAAACTTGATCGCTCGAGGATTGTGTATGATCTGGAAGACTAAGTCTAAGACCAGGGGTGGGCAGACTTTTCCAGGGTACGGGCTACTTCTAATTTTTTCAAGGTGTTGCAGTCCACCTCACAAGGAGGAGGGAAAGGAGTCCACGGGTCCAGACGCTCCCTTGATTTTTTTCCGATTTATTTTAATTCCATGTATATAGTACGTGAAACGTAATTATTTGTTATTAATATTTTTTTATTAATTACTGCAAATTATTTATTTAGCAATTTGTTTTTTACTGTTTTTTGTTCCCGACATACTACAAAATCAAAAAATATGTTTGGCTGCGTAATTCGGTATGGTATGAGAGAGGTGGTTTTTCAATACCCTCTACTGATCCCAATTAAAATTTCTTGTGTGCATCAATGTCCACTGTCGTAATTGTGGTGATGAAGAAAAACGTCTACAATGATTATTTTATAACTTAATACAGAGTGTTTTTTCCAGGTATAGAAGTTTAAGTTGGCATTACTTTCCAAGATGGCGACCGATGTAACAGCTGTCAAGTGATTTATTCTTGGTTTGGTTTGGCAATTCATCATGAATAGACTCACGCCTGAACAACGCTTTCAAATTGTGCAATTTTATTTCGAAAATAATGGTCGATTTTCATAAGCGAATTTTGTTTAGCGATGAAGCGCACTTCTGGTTGAATGGCTACGTCAACAAACAAAACTGCCGCATTTGGAGTGAAGCTAAACCACAAGTGTATGTCGAAACATTGTTACATCTAGAAAAAACTGACTGTTTGGTGTGTTTATTGGCTGGTGGAATCTTTCTTCGAAAACGATGAAGGCCACAACGTTAGAGTCAATGGTGATCGGTATAGAGCCACGATTACTAACTTTTTCATTCCTGAATTGAACAATTATGATGTCCAGGAGCTGTAATTCCAACAAGACGGCGCAACATGTCACACAGCTCGTGCCACAATCGATTTATTGAAAGACACGTTTGATGACCGTCTAATTTCACGTTTTGGACTTGTGAATTGGCCTTCAAAATCTTATGATTTAAAACCGCTAGACTATTTTCTGTGGGGCTATGTAAAGTCATTGGTCTATGCGGATAAGCCACAAACGCTTGACCATTTGGAATACAACATTCGCCGTGTTATTGCCGATATACGGCCACAAATGTTGGAAAGAGTCATCGAAAATTGGACGTCCAGATTGGACTACATCCGAGCCAGCCGTGGCAGTCCTATGCCAGAAATCATATTTAAAATGTAATGCCACAAGATTATCTTTAAAATAAAAAAAATCATGTCAATCGAATAATACATCGTTGTTTTATTGCAATTTAAATTTCTATACCTCTCAAAAAACACCCTTTATAATGAATACTTCATATATATTTACTACAGAACTAAAATAAAAAAAAACTTACACTTTTGAAAACCGCGTTTAAAGCAAAATGCAAGATACAAACATAATAACAGTTCCAAATATAATATTATGAAATAAAGCGTTTGTTATGAAACATTTCAAAATATATAAAAATATAAAGCATTTTTATCTTAAGTAAGTTTTTGTTGTTATAGTAAGCACAGAAGACTTAAATTCTGCGTATTTCAACCAATCTCGAATATTTCCCTATATAATTACTAACACCGAAAATCATCAGGTGATCACCCCCAAAATATCTCTGCGGTCCACCAGTCGATCGCGATCGATGTAATGCCTAGCCCGGTCTAAGACAGACATGTTCGGTGCGCGTTGCAGTTGAAATGAAAACAATAACGTCATAATCCGCTCGCTGTAGTTACTATCAGTGCATGGGAAACTGATCTCCATCATCGATACCCAAGATTTTTTATGGATTTCTTAATCAGTATCAGTACAAGTTACCGTCTTACCTTTGGATACCGTGGAGGGAGAAGCACGAGGTGGGCTCTCACCAAAATTGAAAGATTCCTCTTGGACCTTTAATATTTTGAGGACAGATGAAGATCAGTTTTCGTTCCAGGGCGATCTTAATACTCCCAACTGTCGCATCTGGGTGACGTCAAATCCATGTGTGCACAGAGAAACCACTGCATTCCCCCAAAGTCACAGTATGGGGTGAGTTTTCCTGATTCCTTCATCACAGGACTTTTCTTCCTTGAAACACAGTTTCCAGTAAATGGGTGGAAAACGGTGACAGTAAATGATCAACATTTTTTAACGCTTCTGCGTGAAAAGGTTGTTTCATGTTTAAGTCAAAAAAGATGCGCTTTCTATTGTTACGTTTTGTAAGATGGAACAACAAGTCACACTGCTAATTTAGTCAAGAAATTCTTGATAATAACCCAGGTTCGAATCCTGGTCACGGTACCAATTTTGTTATGGAGTTACTGATCGCATAGTGGATTCTTTTGATCAGTAGTGCAATTAGGTAACATTTGCAAATTCATAAAATCACAATATCCAGAAAATACCTCACACACAACACGATTGAACAGAAACACAAAGTCGTTTTTTGACTCTTGGCTTTATTTTAAAATTTAGTCACATAATTTTTATATTCAACACGGAGTCAAGCCTTAATTACAAAAGAAGCTTAAATTGGAAAAACCTTATTAATACATAAATTATATTTTTACCAAAATGGAAAGGGATGGAAAGTGGTACACCGCGTCACTTGTGTAGGGCAGAAGAGCAACTAGCGTCTTTCGCCAAAAACCCTGCGTTCCCGCCAACGAAGGGCTGCTTCACAGTTCAGTAACACTGTAGGTCCGCTATATTTGGCTTAAGTGCCCAAAATGAATTTTTTTCTAAAAGGGAATTGGTCTTTTTTTTTCTTACGTTGTGACACAGTTTTTCAGGGAAGAAAAATCATTAGCAAATGTTGCAAATTTTTAGGACCTCCTCGGTCTCCAGATCTGACACCAGCCAACTTTTAGTTTTGGAGATATTTAAAACACCGAGTGCATCAATTCTGTCCATCCAATAATGGTATCAATATATATATATATATATATATATATATATATATATATATATATATATATATATATATATATATATATATTTGCCAAATTTCAAGTCTGTTGGTCTGATAGTTCCGGAGATTTCGGGATCATTGAAACAGTCACTTTTTTACCAATGTATAGAAAGAGATTGGAAAAATTTCTGAGCACTTATTTAATTTGATAGATAGCAGAAAATAAATGTTGCCAAAAAACATGCCATTAATGAATTTAAAAGCAATGAAGGAAAATATTTGAAAAAATAATGTAACGGCTCTATCCGCGAGCTTCACTAATACTCTTGGGGTAAATTTATTTTTTAATTATTTTAAAAATGTTGCTCTATTGAAAACTTTCTCCCAGAGAAGAGGACTCGATTTATGCAACTGAAAGGTTATATTTAAGCATTGGCTTTTAGGTACGCGAAGTTAGTAGTTAGTAGAAAAAATTTGATAGATTATTGAGAGTTAGAAGATGATTAATTGTTGAAAGATCTAAAATTGCTAATTGATTATTTAGTTAATAAAATAGAATTTAATAATAACGACCGGAGGTCGAACAACTAAGAAAAGCATTATGGTAAATTAGACCGTAGATATCCGAAGTGTTCCAAGAGTAAGTGAATTGAGTTGTAATCAAATATTAAGTATCCTTTTTGCCGTGTTATTGTTCCTATACTTAATAGAGGTGTGCATTTCCTACCCTGGGTTGTTAATTTAAGTGTGAGAACAATACATTAGAATTGTTTTAATTATGTGGCTGATATTTTTTCTAAACCTTAAGCAACAATAAGGGCATCGCGTTTACTATAATATATATCAACAGAAAAAAAAATGAAATCAGTACAACTCCATTTCTGTACTACAGCTGAAATATTATGCCCTTTAAAGCAGCTGTCGCCAAACTTTGACCTCACGGACCACTAAATTCCTAATTTAAAATCCCGCGGACCACAAATAGGATTTTCTAAATGTTAAATATATTTATAAAAAAAATTGTGGTACAAGAACACATAAAATGTACCTAGTTAATAAAATGAAACTATTAAATGTAACCAAATTATATGAAAGCTTTATTAATATATACCACAATAAAATAAACAAAAACTGTATAAACAAATCAATTAAAAAATTGTTTACGCATATCAAACTTTTAGCATTACACATTCCTAGTATGATGGATGTTCCCGCTTAGTTGAAATAAGTTTATGAATATTTGTATTCATGTCGTTACTGCAAGACGGAGAACTGCATTTATTTCAAGCTGAGATCGACACCATGTTTTGATGGCTGTGACAGATGAAAAACATAAATAAGTTGGGGAGGATTGAATCAGAATTTTCATCACATGCTCTCTAAAAGGCTACTCACTTTTTATAGAAAGCCAAAACTGAGATCTTGATAAGGATGAATGAAATTTAAATTTGGGAGTTTAGTCGGACGATAGGTTGACTAGACTTTCTTTCAGGTACATGCTTAAATTTTTATCTTGAGTTTTCACTGCATATGGATCTATTATCCACATATAATAGTGCAGCTACAGCAGTACGACTTATTTACAGTGATGTTATTCTATGAAGTAGCGTTTTTATAACTTTTCAAGTATTGTTTTGAATTGAATTACGTTTCAATGCATCTTAAAACAAAACTTAACGTGATGAGCAAGAATATTCCCCACACATTTTTCTGGGTTCCACCCTGGACACTAAGATTGAATTGAGGCAAAGAATAACCAGACGCCATTTTTAGAAAAACAAATATTTATTCAATTGATTCAATTAGCAACCTTCTAAATACAAATATTAAACACTATGTCTACGTCAAAGAGATTTACCTTTAATATTAATTTAAATCACAAAATATGATATTAATCAATTACTAAGCTCAATATCGAACGGGTTTACCGGAATAAGAGGACCGAGAAATATACGCAACTTGAAATACTAACATTCATTAACTTTACACTAACTTTATTATATATTAAATCTTGTGGTCAGATAAACTAAGTTTTATATATCACCTGGCTATAATGTAGAGGTAGATTAATTTTTCCAATGGTATTTCGCTGACTAATAACAGTAAGACTCTAATCACGCAATCCACTTGAATCTTCTTAACTTCGTCACTACTTCTCTTGGCTCAATAGCCTTCTATCTGCTAACTGACAACGCTCTCCTTAAATACCTTAATTCGTTTGCATATCCCGTTTTCTCCTTCCAGAGCTGGTTGAAAATATACGCGAATTTACAATCCCCAAGGGCGCCTAAGAGTATTAGAGGTAAGGTGCCGTATAGATTCGTCACATGGGGACCAGCTAAATCTTCTCTCAGCCCACTAGTGGTTCGCGGACCACCACTTTGGCGACCTCTGCTTTAAAAGGTATTTATTCGTAGTTATTTTCCACGTAATTTTCGATTAAAATAATAAAATTAGTCCTGTGATTTTTTTTCATCCTTTTTAATAATCTATTGTTCACATACACACTATAATAAAGAAAAATTACTGATTGATTATGTTTGTACAACTCTAATAAAACCCAGCTATTTATTTAACATAATGCAAATTTATAATGAGAAACCACTCATAATTAAAATCCTTTATCCCATTAGCGGAGACGAAAGAACAAAATATTTACTTAATAGTTTGCTTTTTTTAAGAATGGTGATAACTCCTTAGGATACATATGGCAAAGATAATACTAATCCATCATATTTTCTAACTTGGAAAACAAAACCAAAAGGAATACGCATTAAAGAAATGAAAATTAGTATTTATTAATATCCACCTCAAGTCATTAGTATAAATTCTTTAACCAGAAGAAAGCCCATTTCGACAGATAAGAACACTAATATATTCTAACTTTCCTTCTAAATCATTTTAGAACGTGTTTTCTTGAATAATTTTATCAAACCAGAACCAAATGGAAAAGAATTTTTAGTTGGCAATTAATTTTATATTAATGCACCCACCCAACACTACATTACATAAATTTCTCGCTTTTCAAGTTGCCAAGCTCCTTTTTGATTGGAACTTTTATAATTACCTTAAACTTATAGTTTAGTTCTGGATATTCAATTCCGACAGAAAGTTCCCGTTTCAAACATGAAGAGAAGTTTAAAACTATTAACTTATATATCACTCAATTATATATAAATGCTCAGGGAGGTATAAAAATCGTAGTGAAAATGTTTTAGAATATTAGATATGTTGAAATAAATACTTTTTATTAATTGTATCATTGAAATTGGTTGATTATTTATATTGAGATTACGTTCAAATAATTTGTTTCGAAATAAAACAGCCAAGGAAAATTTTTCGACTAGAAACAGGTTATAAGAAAAATAAAAACTATGCAACATTTTCCTTTTTGGATAGTAATGTATTTCTAATAGCATCTGTCTAGAAACCATAGAAAATAGGTATTCAATTCAAACTTTAATTTTAATTTTTATGACCTGGTCAATGTTATTTTGAAATTTACAGATTTTGAATGAGGAAAATATATGAGCTTTTTTTTTTCATTAACATAAAGTAAAAGAAAAATGTATACGTAGATAAAAGGACACTTATTTAAGCTACAAAAGTGAATGATATTTCTGTGCAAAACATTTTAATATAAGTACGTTTTAGAGATTCACATTATATATTGTAAATTACTTTAACACAAACAAGCCCTCAAACATAACCTATCATCAAGTTCTAATTATCTTGGTGAAGGGCGTTCGAAATGCAACATACACAGGGTGTTCCTGAATGCCATGTACAAACTTGGAGCTCAGGTAGAGAACATCGTGAAAAGCCAAAATTACATTGTAAAGCTTGGGCAGAAAGCGCTAGGTGGCGCTGTACGCGAGTTCGCAAGGTCAGTAATCGTGTTTCCCTCATTTCAAACACGGACAGCGTGTGGTGAGTATGAATTGTTATATGAACACCGAGTTGGCGGATATCCACTTCATCTACGGTCTAATCAACGGATATGGACGTACTGCTGTTCAATTGTTTGAGGAAAGATATCCAATTAGGCGGCATTTGATTCATCAAACATTCACTCAGGTACATCAGAACCTGTTAGAACAAGGATCTTTCAGAGCTGGGATTGAAGATACAGGGTGACCGTGAACAGCACGAACACTCATATTTGAAGAGGGTGTGTTACATGCTGTGAAATTCCAATATGAGTGTACGGGAGCTAACCGTTGCAACCTGAAGGTCTCGAACAATTCTCCATCGTGCACCGTAGGGTGAAGCTTTGCATCGTTTTTGTCATGCTTATTATTTATTATTGTTGTGTGTGTATGTGTGCAAGCGTGTGTGTGTGTTACAAAGCGTTTTATACTACATTCTATATTGTGGGTTTGTGACGAATCCGTACGGAACCTTTCTAGTAATATTCTTAGACGTCTTTTTGGGGATTATAAATTCGCGTATATATATATATTTCCAATCAACTCTGAGAAGCGAACGGGATATGCAAAGTAGATAGGGTATTTAAGTAGAACGTTGTAAGCTAGCAAAGATGAAGGCTATTGAGCCAGCAGCAGTAGCCTCAAGTTTAAAGGATTCAATTGGATTACGATAGTGAACAGTTACTGCTAGTATTCTATGAAGGAAGCTTAAAAATTAATGTACCTCTAAAGATATCGAAGTATTACCAGGTGATATACTATAGTATATTTATTACTTAAAATAAGCGTTAGTTTAATAAAATTAGTTTAAGTTAATGAAAGCTAATAATTCGAGTTGCGTGTATTTCTCAGGCCTCTTATTTCGGTAGACCTTCTCTCTCTATTGATCTTACGCGTAGTTATTGATTAATTTCATATTTCGTTATTTAATTTAATATTAAAGGTAAATCCCTTTTGTTTGACGTAACATAGAAATTTTATGTCATTAGAGTTTCTAATATTTGAATCAAGTTAATAAATACAAGTTATTATTATACAAATGACTCTTAGTGATTCTTTGCCTCAAATTAATTTTGGTGTCCAGGGTAGAAACCAGGGGCGTTCTAACAGCTTTACTGTCTTTGAGTCTCTTTATATCCTTAAGATTACGTTTCCACCCATGGTTTTCAATGTAATTATGGCTCCTCTACCTTCCCTCCAAGTTTGTACACAGCTTTCGGGGACGACCTGTATATATTTAAGTACTAACCTTGCTCTCCGAGTTCACTCTCTTGTTATTCTTAAATTTATCTAGGTGAGAATCAAGGGTATGAATCCTCAGGAATCTCCTACCCATCTCTTCGCTGTAAACCTTTACCAGTGCTAACTAGGTCCGCATATCTTTCGAATTTATGTTTGTTTAAGAAGCCCTTAGTTACTAAAACTAAATTTCGAGCCGCTATTTCATTCTTAGCTTCTTGGAAAAAGTCTTTGTAAACTAGGAATTCCGTAATTTATAAGCTGACGAAGACACCAGTTTTGACTTAAGCCTCTGGGATCTAAGGGCAGAAGTTTTGTAAGCACTTGAGGGATGTTGAGTCCTTGTATAAGTGTAAGGCAAATTATTTCGTTAAGCTAAATTTAATATGGAGTTTAAAGTATTGGCACCTTTTGGAGAAATTAAATCCTCTGTGACCAGTCCCGCGTGTTTTGACGTAGAGGACTTTAATGTATCTACTGTCTCAAATGCAGAGGTAACAAGGAAACTTTGGAAAAACTATCCTGGAGACAATTTGGAAGTGAAATCACTTTGAGGTATCCTGTAGTTTCCCATATTGCTCACTCTAAATCACACAAAGCTGCTATCATACACGATATGTTATAATCCATCTTCTAAAATTATGTAAATGAGTCCAACAGTAAGGTGTGCCAAATGAACTCAATTAGAATTAAAACTACGCTACAAAAAAAGCAATCGTAAGTAAAATTATGCAAATGTGCCTATCTATTTGAAATATATATTTACAAATTGTGCACTTAAATGAAAGTGCACTGTTACTATAATTTTATAATTTCACTATTAATAAAAGGATGTAACCCATGAAGACTTACTGAATATTACTTTTAAAATTTATTCTTCCCACAGAGTTTAAATGTAATAAAAATTTAATGGAAAATTTATCTGATGTTTAAAAATTTTCAGTAAAATTTTTCTTTTCTTTCTCTCATTTTTGAAACAAATGTTTAAAAGAGGAATGTCTGGGGGAGAGGAAATCATGTTTCATTCCTTTTTAATATAATTAAAAAAGACTCATAAAAAGTCTTCATGCAATTGGAATTTGGGTTTAATTTTTTTAAATTTCGTATATATTTTTTACATTTTAATAATAATGAATAACTTGCAATAATATTTTAAACTTCCCTTACAACTTTCTTTAAACTTTTTTTGTGTTATTTTACAGAGTTTAAAACAGATTTCATTAACTTCTTCCCTGCTTTTTAATCTAGAAGCACGATATATTCAACACGCACAGGATAAAAGAATTGAAGTAGAAAACTCTAGGCGGAACTTCCGAATTTTTAAAAGCAACTTAATTATATTCACTCTTTTGTTTCTATTCCACAAATATTTTCCATCATATATATCACGCAATATGCATTGTGAACACATTGAATACATTTTTAAAGTTTAACAAATTTACGAAATTAAATACGTTTTAATTCGGTTACACAACGTCTGAGCCTTATAAAATTAATAAATTACTTATTTTAACAGTGATGTATTAGTACAATAATAAAAATTTATGTCATTAACTTTCCGAGACAAATGATTTATTTAAAATTTAATTACTTACGTTTCACTACTTGTCGTTTAATAATTTTAACAAAATATTAATCTGAAATCTAATTATTATATTAATATTAATCTAAAATAGTATGCAGCTGAAAACCTGTTTAAATTACATAATGATAATAAAAATTATACTTCTTTTCCACACAACCTTGTAATTTAATCAGGTTGAAACAAATTAATTGATTTTCAAAAATGAAACTGTAAGAAAATTATGCATAAAAGAAAATAAATTTTATATCAATACAATTAAGCGAGTGTAAGATGAAACGGAGTTCACATGCAAGTGTGTTTGAGGGTAAAAAAGGACCTGTCATTGTAGAACTCTCCAACTTTTATTTAAGGTATCCGTCGGCCGCGGTAGGCGAGTGGTATAGGCATTGGACCGTGGCTTGCCTTGTCATGATTTCGAGCCCCCAGTACCATTAAAGACCCGCCGTGTAGGGCAGCGATGCACGTTAAATCTGTCGAGAGCTGAAACGTCCTCCCGTTGGTTGAAGAGGGGGTGCCAGCTCAGGTGTCGTCCGCGTCACTTGACCAAGGTTCAAAATTACTTGTTCCTTCGCCAAAAGCCCTCGTGTAGCTGAACAGTGCGACGCTAATAGTCAATCAGTAAATTAAGGTATCCATCTACGTTCGGAACCGTGCTTTTAAAGAGCGCATAAATGGATAATTTTCATGATATTAAGTATCACTTATATTAGAATACACATGTATACAATTGTTTTAAGGACATTATGACAGAAAATTTTTATTTAAATACAATATTTAAAAAATTAATTTAGAATAACCTTTTTTTCAAAACGATCTTCTTTCATACAAAATGCTTCTATGATAATAATAATATTTTGCTTATACAAAAGCCATGACTTCTTCAAAGAGTCTGAACTAGGAATTTTTAAAATACACATTATTTTCAGAGTTACTACCAATTGAAATAACTACGGCGTCTTTTTTTTTTTTTTTCTAAAAAAAAAATTTCTCCTCTCTGTTGCAGTAAAAACATAGATGTATCCACTTCTAAGTTGGTATATTTCAAAAATTCTAGTTCAGCCTTTGTACAGAGGTCTGAGCCATATACAGAGCAAAATAGTATTATAATAGAAGCAATTTCATGAAATGAGAATGTCTTGAATATTGGTCATTCTGTGTTCATTGTCAAAATATTGTTTAATAAATAATTTTTATTGTAATAATATTCTTAAAATAATTTTGTATACATTTTCTAAATCCAAGACATCAAATATCATAAATAGCTTCATCTCTTTATACCAGTTTTCCAATTGTGGGGCACGCCCCTTGGGCGGGGAGTAACCCTTTAAGGGCTGCGCGCGCATATATTGAAAATAAAAGGTTAAATTTTTTTTTTTGGAATGAAGTAAAACAAAATACTTTCTAACATAATAAAAAATACACAGAAACACTGATATAATTTATTTTTTGTCATCTGGGGATCATCAAAAATAAAATACTCCACTTCAAACGCTCATTAGCTATCTTTTTTGAACCTATAACCAAATAAAAGACATTTTTTTTTTTTGCTTTTTACTGTATTCCCACGGTGAAATTTTTTTTATTACGTTTCTTTTTAATCCCTAAAATACTACTTTTGATTATCATATTTTTGACCTTCAAAACTTACTGGTATGTTTTTACTCCGTGTCTTTTTCTTTTAGGAAAGTTGTAAATAATATTTTTCTGATTCTTTTTTTTTCATATGAATGAGTTTTATGAAAGATGGATAAGCATATTGAGGCCCCTTTGAAGGATTATTTGGCCAAGATGTATTTTTATGAGTATTCTGAAACATTTAATGCATAATGAAAAATATTTTACACAATGACTTTTAGTACATGCTACACTTTCCCCCATGAACAATTTTGTGGTTTTTGATTGCTGTGTTTGTAAGACTTATTTTGGTTTTATAAATGTAAATGAGCAGAATATAAAAAAATGGGCATCTATGATCTCTATTGAAGGAAGTTGAAACTGATCAAGCAATTGAAGAACCTGCTGAAATAATGCATATTAATCAAGATAGCGAAAGTAAATATAAGAAAAGCGATAGACATGAAACGTTTAGTTTAGAATTGAATTTTCAAATGCTGCCTAAAGAACTCTATGAAGAAAGTTATGAAGCTATAAGTGTAGCACTTCGCATTGTCAAAAAGACACAAAAAGAAGAAAAAGTTAAAAATGCTATTTGTAGATCATCAAACGACAGCAAAACTACCACAACGTGAACAAAAAATATGAATACGGTTTTGCTGAAAAATAACGTCCCTGTATTGTTAGCGAAAAGTGTCTGTGATTTATGTCCTTTATTAAGGACACGCACGGCTTGAAATATTTTCTTTAGTTTTATTGGGTTTGTTCTCAAATTTTTCAATGAAAAATTGAAAAGTCTTTGAACGTGGGTAAGTATATTTCTCTTAATTAAATTATTCACTGGAATTTGCAATTTTTATCGTGTGTATTAAAAATAATTACAAAATAATTTATTTTAATACAAACTAAAATATACGCTTTTATAGTGAATCGAACTAAAATTAAATATATATATATATATATATATATATATATATATATATATATCTATATATATATATATATTACTTATAAAAGTAATATATACAAAAATTAATACTTATCTAGTTGATTTGTACGGTTTATAATTATGATCGTATTGTAGCTTTAGCGCTTAAAAGTGCATTATTATTGCATTCAATTCATTATTATTTTGGGGGGGAGCGCGCGATAAAAAAATATGATTAAAATTAGGTCGCCATTAGTGAAAGTTTGAGAAGCAGTGATTTAAACGGTTTTACAAAATCACGGTTTCGAACGTAGTCGGCTACCTTAATATAATCACAATATCTCGATAGTATAGATGCATATGGGTGAAGTAAACCACGATTCTAATTAAAGAAAAGTAGATTCAATCATTCTTCAGAGGCTTTGAGACAAAACCCATGCAGGATTCAGCTCTAGATGCTCCTAATATTAGTGGCTTTTAAATGAAAATAAATAGGTAAATTGCCAGTTTACTTGGAACTCATTGATTATGACCAAACTATATGTAATCGCGTATCCACTATTCAACCTTATATTTTCAACTTTTTTTTTTCTTCAGATCTTTTTTTAAATAACAATTTTACACAATGCATCACAGTAGATTCACAAAGTGAGTTTGTCAAATAAAGCAATCAACAAAGTAAATTTCCCTGTAGTCAATTGAAAAGGCGTGCTTTCTAGCTACAAGTGAAGAACTCTAGTATAAATGGGGGGTTTTATACTTGAACTGTGTAATGTGGAAATTTCTATACTATTGTTTTAAAATCTTCGGTAGACCAAATAGATTCTTCCAAGGGTTAAAATCATTTAGCATAAATTTTGACATATTCATCTGAATTTTTTTATAAATAGTTCGAAACAACTGGACTAAAAATTGAATAATTTTTTTTCAATCATAAGTAGATATTTTGACGATGCAAATCTATAGAAATGTAATTTTCTATCTTCAAAAAGTAATACCTAATCACTATATTAAGATTTGACTCTCGTGTTTCCTTTCCTGTACCATCCTTAAGCTTGGAAACCATTTTCTAGGAATTTGTAAGATTTTCTCTTCAAGTATAAGAAATGCCTTCATCTATAGCAGTGATTCCCAAAGTGGTCTATATCGACCCCTCAGGTGTTTATGACGAACTGCTAGGGTTCCACGTCAGACGGAAAAATAATTTGAGGGTCCTTGAGATCTAAATGGGGGTCTATGATAATGGCTCTCATGAAACCAGTAATTTTAATTTTAAAAGAAAATTTAATGAATTGGAAACCATATTTTTCCTGTTTAACAGTTTTATTAACAAAATTTAATCAGGTTAATTTGCACAGTTAAACGGTGACAGAGTATAAAATTTATTAAAACAACGACTATCATTTCAACGTTTCTTTCCAAAATTAAACAAAAGGAGTATAATAGTGCTCCTCAAACTTTCAACGCTTGCGACCCAATATTGAAGCATACTTTTCAACGCGCCCCTAATTACAATAACAATTACATTAAAATCAATAATACTATACTTTGACACTAAACCAAAAAACCCGACTTAAACTTTTTTAAGTGTAACCGGCGTATTTCAACGTCTCGCTCAGCCAGTGCGTTAATTTCGGGACGTATATATAAGCCTTTTTCTTTAGTACGAATACGTCTTTCCGAGTCCTTTTGTAAACTGTGATCAATAAAGTTATTCCGAAGGCTTTGGAATGCAATACAATGACCTTGACATTTACTGTACTTATTTCAGAAGATTTGCTTATTTATTCATTTTATGCACCACACACGTTCGCCTACGTGTTAAACGGTGGCATTAGGGAACTATCCGCAATTTTTTCAATCCGCATTTAAGGAATTAGTTATAAACTGCACAAACTAACAAGATAAGTGTTCCTTTTTGCGTATAGTTGTATATATGACAAGCCCATGGGGTCACTGGTAATAATTAAACTTGTTCTTAACTTAGTGTTGTTATAAATTAATTATAAAGTACACATTGCACAATACTGATATATATGAATTTTTTATATCAGTGCAAATGTGTATTTTACTTTTTATGTTGTCAGAATGTAGTTTGTCTGTTTACTTTTAGTAAATAGATACTTTTTTTTAAAATTGTCTTTTGTTTTTTCGACTTTTCAATATGTTCGTTCCCACCCCTTGAAGAGTTTTCATGCCTCCCAGGTGGGCGCGCCCACAGTTTGAGAAACACTGGAGTATAATATTGGACGTCGCCTATTTCCCTAGTTTCTTAAATGGCCACACGACAATCTGCCTGGAAAAGGACGTTCAACACATGAATGCGCTTTAATTAGTTTTCGTAACTAGATGTGAGAATGCTTTGATTATGGTAATTACCACAGTAGCCAGTGAATTAATACGGTCACATTGAAAAAAATGTTGTACTACAAAAAGAAATGATCGGAATAGGCACTAAGGGAAATTATAAAGTAGAGTTTAAAAACGGATTTCAGCAATTTCGTCTTTAAAAACGACATATCTGCTTTTATCCCGAATTATGTAGTATCGTGAGAAAACTCTTAATTGCTTTTCCTATTGAAAAATAGTTTCCGAGTAATTGACAATTTCCAAAATAAAAAAAGAATGTAAAGACTGGACACTTTGTTGACAAACATTTGTTTATTGATCAGTCATTGTATGTATTAATTAAATTTTATTTTTAACTAACACGTCTTTCTTAAGTTTTAAGCACTATACTTCCCTACAGTTAGAAATTTAAATCTTTTATAGTAAGAAGCTCTATACTAGCAGTCAGAGAGCTAAATTTTAAATCAGTTTACAAAAATTCAATATTATGTATATATAAGCAGGGGTTTACTCTAAACCGAAAAACATGGCAAGGGTTTATGAGATACTGAGTTTGTAAACCTCTGATCTAGTGCTTTCCGGAATTTTTCCATGTGTGTCGACAGTTGTCGCCAAATGTGGCTACTTTAAGAACATTTGGGAACTAAATTTATCAGTAAGGTTTCCCCAATTTTTAGAAGGGTATTTCTCTTACTTGACTACAATCTTTCCGGTCTCACTATACCTTCTTTTAGGAAGGTTAGCGAAAAATCCCGAGTTTATTTAGACTTATTCTAGTATATACATTAACAATAATAATCACTGAATAAATTTTTAAATAATAGTTTAATACATTGGTAGTTTTGTTGCATCTCTATTTATATAATATCTTTGTTTTTATAAATTTAGTTTTCATGATCTGGCAACAAAAAGTTGTTGACATATTGTAGCGTATTATAAGAACGAGAATAAAAAGTTCTAACGATTTAAAAGAGTTTTCTTCTTAAAAGGGAAGAACTAAATATTTATAATTATTTTGTTTATCTCATGTATTATTTGCGACTAAATCGTCTACAAACTGGTGACCCGAACATATTCAAATGATTGATGATAATAATGAAATGGCTGTTGCAAAGTCTAATCAGGAAACATTCGAATCATATAAGGTAAGCGTTAAAATTCCTCGTTTGGGGGAAGAAAAACCGGAAATATGGTTTTTTCAAGTTGAATCTCAGTTTTCCATTGCAAATATTAAACAAGACGAAACTAAGTTTAATTAACTTGTTGCGCAGTTATATACAAAATTCATAGAAAATATATGGCATACCATTCAGAGTGATGAAAAAAATAAATATTCTTGTGCTAAAAATAGACTTTTAAGTATTTCAAAGATAGTGAAGAAAAATGCATTAAAAAACTGCTTACTGGAATCTCATTAGGTGACGTGAAACCCAGTCAACTTTTGAGAAAAATGAAATCGTTGGCTGGAGTTAATACCTCCGAAAAAGTTTTAAGAACATTATGGCTAGAAAATTACCAGACTCCATCAAAAATATTTTAGTTATTAGTTCGAAAATTTAGAAAATTTGTCAGTTATGGCAGATAAAATTTTTCAAATAAATTCAGCACCAGAAATTTATTCTACTACTGCAGATAATTCTGCTATGAAAAATATCCTGGATAAAGTGAGCCTTTTGGAGAAACGGATATCAGAATTATCTATGAACAGGAGAAATTCAAGAAATGAATTTAAAAATTAAAAAATAAAAGTCGAAATCGAAACGTTTCAACCCAAATGGGAAATACTGTTATTTCCACTTCATGTTTGGTTATAGTTATCCTGATGTTCCATGTTCCTGGAATAAGGCATCGGAAAACTTAGAAAAGCAGTAGATTTAGTGGCAAGCTCTCTTGCTACATAAAATAAAAATTGCCGTAATTATACCGTTTATTTGTAACTGACAAAAACACCGGTTTACGCTTTCTTGTTGATAGTGGTGCTGATTTGTCAATAATTCCTGCCTCATATAAAAATAAAATTTGTGATTCTTTTAAGCTTTATGCAGCAATCGGCTCAGAAATACCAACTTTTGGACATAATATTTGAACTTTAAATCTAGGGCTGCGTCGTGAGTTCCAGTTTCCTTTCATTATTGCTAAAGTAGATAAAGGAATAATTGGTGCTGATTCTTTAAATAAGTTTAGCTTGTTAATTGACATCCGAAATAAACAGTTAATAGATGGATTAACTAACCTTCAGGTTAAAGGTGAAATTTCTTCTATTTTGGAAGAAATTGAAATTAACATAATGGATAAAACATCAAATTTTTCTAATATATTATTACAATATTCAGATTTGTTAGTTACTAATACCAAACATGATGTTAAACACTGTATTACTACTAAAGGCGCACTGGTTTACTCAAAAGCTCGTCAATTGGATTCTAAAAAAAAAATTAGAAATAGCAAAGCAAGAATATAAATTTATGTTATATAACGATATCCTTCGACCTTCTTATTCTCCATGGGCAAGCCCACTACATCTTGTGAATAAAAAAGATGGAAGTGTTAGACCATGCGGTGATTATAGACGTTTAAATGCCCAAACAATTCCTGACCGTTACCCAATTCCCCGTATTGAAGATTTTCATCACATATTTTAAAAGGGAAAAGAATATTTTCTGAGATTGACCTATTCAAAGCATATTTTCAAATTCCAATTGCTGAGGAAGATAAGGAAAAGACAGCCATAATAACACCATTTGGCTTATTTGAGTTTAATATGAGCTTTGGGTTAAGAAATGCGCCCTCTTCTTTTCAGCGCTTTATCAATGAAGTATTATTTGGACTAGAATTTCTTTTTTCATACCTGGACGACATTCTAGTAGCCTCTGAAAATGAAGAACAACATAAAACTCATTTGAAACTTGTGTTTGATCGCTTACAAAAATATGGTCTTCGAGTGAATATCTCAAAATCAACTTTGGGAGTAACTCATCTAGAATTTCTGGGATACTCGATAACACCCGAAGGATCTAAGCCACTTCCAGAGAAAGTAGATGCAAAATTTTATCATACAAATTACCTGAAACAATTCGTGATTTGAGAAATTTCCTGGGACTTCTTAATTTTTATAGAAGATATTTAAAAAATGCTGTAAAACATCAAGCTATTCTTCACGAGTAATTAAAAGGTTCGAAAAAGAATGACAAAACAAAAATTGTTTGGACAGAGGAAGCTAAAGAAAATTTTGAAAAATGTTAACAAGATCTTGCACATGCTACTTTATTAAGCTTTCCTGACCCTAATTTACAATTGGCTTTATTTACTGATGCTTCCAGTTTTGCGATCGTATCGGTATTACAGCAATTTGAAGCTGGAAGTTGGAAAACGATTTCATTTTGTTCTAAAAAATTAACTGAAGCACAGAACAATTACAGTACCTATGATAGAGAATTATTAGGAATATATCTTTCCGTCAAACAGTTTAAGCATCCTTCTTGAAGGACGAAATTTTGTTATTTATACTGATCACAAGCCAATTACATATGCCTTTCATCAAAACAATGAAAAAGCTTCACCTTGACAGTTACGTCATTTACAATATATATTTCAATTTTCAACAAATATTTGTCACATTAGTGGAGGAGAAATTATAGTTTCAGATTTATTATCTAGGATTGAATATATCTCTGAAATAGATTGTGACAAAATTGCTGATGCACAAGTTGATAATGAAGAACTTAAGAAACTGCGCTTGAAACCATCCTTAAATTTTAAACAATATCCCCTTGACTCTGGTAAATTATTTTGGTGTGATATTTCAAATGCAAACATTTGTCCATTTATACCTCAGCCTCTTCGAATGCACATGTTTCGAAAAATTCACAACTTGGCTCACCCTGGTGTGAAAGACTGTAAAGAAATAGCTTCTAGATTTATTTGGCTAAACATTCGAAAAGATGTCAATCAATGGGCAAAGTCTTGTATCCAGTGTCAAAAGAATAAAATTAATAGACATACACATTCACAAATTGGCACTTTCCAAGCAGTAGATGATCGATTCAGTGTCATTCATCTTGACATCATAGGTCCATTTCCTGTATGAGAAGAAAAAATAAACTGCCTTACTTATATTGACCGCTTCACATGTTGGATAGAGGATATTCCTTTATCAAATATCATGGCAGAAACGGTTGTTCGAGAATTTTATAATCACTGGATTTCACGCTTTGGAATGCCATACCGTGTGATAACTGATCAAGGTACTCAATTTAGATCTGAGGTCTTTCAAAATATAGGTGTTATTTGTGGATTTAATGTATGCAAAACAACATCCTATCATCCACAATGTAATGGAAAAATTGAAGGAATCCATCGCACTTTAAAAAAGGCCATCAGAGCGCATAACTCAGTTAAATGGACACAGACCTTACCAACGTTATTGTTAGAATTATATACGATCGGCTCTACGTAGTGACACAAATTACACCATCGCGCAAATGGTTTACGGACAAACTATCCTATTACCAAGAGAATTTTTCGGGAAACCGAAAAATGTCTTGGATACAGATACGTTTGCGGAAGAATTACAGAAACTAATGGATCAGTTACAACCACTAAAAACTCGGCGACAACCTTCTCAAAAACACTTTGTCCATAAAGACTCTCATAAGAGTACACACGTGTTCATACGTGTTGACAGAGTGAAAAAAGCACTCGAACCTCCGTACGATGGACCGTTCCCAGTGGCAAAAAGATACGATAAATATTTTACTGTGAAAATTAAAGGCAAGGACATCAATATATCTGTAGACAGATTAAAACCTGCATATTTGTTGTCAACTGATAGTGATAATCCTGATCATTTCAAACTATTAGAAAATGCACCAACCCGAAAACAAACTGATTGTGCAAAGAAAAATTGAAAAACAGCCACCAAATTTGCTGAAAAAAGATGTCCAAAGAACAACTACACGCTCTGGTAGACATGTAACGTTTCCAGCGCGTTACGGAGATTAGTTGTATATTATTTTATGACTCATTTGTTGTATTTTTACTTTTATTTGTATGTATTACATATTGTATCGTAACTATGTTACTGGGGAAGGAGTAATGTTGCATCTCTATTTATATAATATCTTTGTTTTTAGAAATTTAGTTTTCATGATCTGGCAACAAAAAGTTATTGACATATTGTAGAGCGATGTAAGAACGAGAGTTTTCTTCTTAAAAGGGATGAACTAAATCTAAATAATTATTTTGCTTATTTCATGTATTATTTGTGACTAAATCGTCTACAGTTTCAGAAATTTAGTTTTCCGCGCGCAAGTGAACAGGAGAGAGAGAGAGAGAGTTAAAGACATTCATAAAGCAAATATTATTCAATTTTATTGTGCAAAACACAAAAACAAAATATTCCAGCATTTAAAAAGCTTGGATCACTAAAAATAACAGAATAAATTGTATTTAAAAAATTAATACGATTAAAAATTATAAATTAAATTTTTATAAATAATTTAATAGAATGTAGAGGAATAAAAAAAATAATGGAGGAGCCCGTATAATATGAATAGAAAGCTATTCAACTTCCAATTTTTTTACTCGTTATAGATTTTAAGCCCTGAATAACAGCAAAATGTGTTTTTATTAAAGGCCTTACACGAAAATTAGAATAAAAAATCAAATAGAAAAATGTTTTTGATTTAAATTCCAATAAGAAACTTTAAAAATAAAAGCTAATAGCCTTTACATTATACATAGAAATGTATATCAATCCCTTTGATTTTGAAGAGTCCAATGAAATGCTTTTGAAATTATCTTTTTTTTATAAACTCTTTAATCTCTTTCCTTAAAAATATATGTTTTTTAATCCTTAATATAAACAGACGTTAGATGCAATTTCACTGAAAGAAACAACGTAAAATAAAGAGTTTTTTTTCCTTATAAAGCAATTTCATGTATTTCTCGATTCATACATTAAAAAAATATATGTCTTTACATTCCAAGTGCTTTTAAAAGTATACTTTTTAAAAAAATTAAAGACGTAAAAAAACCCGATGAATTACACATGACTTCAAAAACTTTAATTCCTATAATCCTGCTTATGCTCTTAAGTATAATGTTTTTGCAATATCAAAAACAAAATAAAAGGAAACTTAATTTTAGTTCACGTTTTTTCATAAAACGAGACATTTCAATCCTATTTTTTAAAACCTTTCATTCACTTATTTGTACCATTTTTTGAGACTCTGATGCTTGTAATATAAGAATTATCTATATGAAAGACATTACATATATTCATTAAAAACGTTATGAAAATACGTTTAATTAGCAGCTTTCATGTACTTTCATGTAAATGAGATTTCTTTCAATTTGGTTAATTGCTTTTTATCTTATGATATATTTTATCCAAGTATTCAATAATCTTTTTAGACAGTCCACTTACTAACAGAGATAAAGAAAAGAACTATTTCATAAAGAATAATTTTTAAATTACGATTTTTATTACGATGAAAATAATAATATAAAAATGACGCTTATGATTTCACAGACAGTTTTTTTTTTTAATTGGCCAAAATAAGTCACTTGAAAACAAAACGAAAAGTAACAAATACATAGGTTTTCATTTAAGTTTAATTGTTCTGTTTTTTATTCAGGTAATTATACTTTCAACATTATTGAGGCATGCGATAAGAGTGTATTACTATTACGGTAAATGTATTCGCCACAAAAAGCTAAGAAAAAACTGGTCTAATTCGAATGAAAAAAACATCAAAATTAAAATTTTTAAATATTATACTTTCAGCCAATGACGTCTTAAGAGTTCTTGAGGTTCTGGGACCCAAGCAAAAATAGGCCCCGCCTATGAATCTTCTAAATAGAGTGAGTGTGTAAATTTATGGTGCAAGAGCCAATTTTGGCTAAATTGCTTCTTAACAGACGATATAAAACAGGGGTTCACAACCTATCACACACGTGCCACATGTGGCACGCGGTACAGTTTTCAACGGCACTCTATAGTGCAGTACAAATTTGTCAATTTTTGAGTGGATGGAAGTTGATAAATTTATAAGGGACCATATTTGACAAACATTTTCAGCATTAAAGGCATTAACGAAATTGCGAACAAACCTGAAAGATAAATTCACAACTATTTTGTAAATTTTTGATGCCATTGCTGTTCATTTAATTGTTTGAAGAGAGACAATTGCAAGTACTATGGTTTTCGGTTTTGGTTCTATGTATCAAAGTAAAAAACCTTCCTTCATATGAAAAGTTTTTTCAAAGTCCGCAAAGAAATTATTTAAAAACTGAAGGCTCAGAATCATGTCAAATTGAATGTCACACATTTTTCCCCTTAATTTTGTTATATGAAAGTGTAGAGCTGTGCAAGCACCAGGTTCGCATTAAAATTTTTATTTCATTAAACCCGTGCTTCTCAAACTTTCAATATTCGCGACCCAAAATTCAATCATCATTTTCATCGAGCCACCCTCCATACAATAACAATGTATTGAATTCAATAGTGCTATACCTTGACACTAAAGCTACAGTACGACTTTAACCTTTTATGTGCCACCGACGTATATAAACGTCTTGCTCAGCCAAAGCATTAATTTTCTGGACGTATATATACGTCTTTCCGAAGTATGACTTTTTCTTTGCACTGCTATTCATACAATTATTTCGAATGGCTTTGGAATGCAATAATATGACCTTGACAGTGTTTGCGAAGGATTTACTTATTTCAGAGGATTTGCTTATACCGGGTGGGCAAAAAGTCCGTAAAAACTTTAAAAATTCATAAAATCCGGAGAAATGAACGAAAAAAAACTGTTTGCAGGATCAGCATTAGTATATGTCACGGGATTTTTTTAAGCTAGAAAAAAATAGTTCGAAAATCATCCGGTAGGTGGCGCTGTTACAAGCGTCTGTGGTGTAAATATGCAAATTAGACGGCTATAAAAACCTTTGCTCTCAATGAATCCACATTCATTCCCCCATTACATACAGTGAATGTGAACAAGGATGCTCAGTACGCCGGATAAAGCTTTGTTGGTGAAGTTATTTTACATGAACGAGGAATCAGCGACCATTGCCTTGTGTAAATTCCGAGTTCAGAAAAATGTGAAGAGCGGAAAAGGCCCCTTAACACCTGCATGTCTCTTAAAGCCTGTTAAACGTTTTGAGGAAACTGGAAAGTTGGAGGATCGAGCACGAGCCGGACGACCATGCTTGAAAGAAGCACGTGCACCCTGCATTGCTGTCGAAATGGAAGCGATTGCGTCCGAAGTAGCTTCAGGGACCAGCAGGGCTCGTGAAGCTGCCAGACGATTGGGCTTACCACCATCATCTGTCCGCAATATTCTTCGTCGAATCCTCTAGCTGTACCCATACAAATTGCAATCATGCTATGAACTTTTGCCAGCAGATACCGCACAGAGGGAAGCATTTGCGAAGTGGGCCTTCTCTAAAATGGAACAGGATCCCACCTGGTGTTTTTAACATCTTGTGGACAGATGAAGCTCATTTCTCGCTTCATGGTGACGTTAACAACCATAACTGTCCCATTTGGGCGACCTCTAATCCACGTGAGTACACACAGAAGCCATTGCATTTCCCAAAAGGGACAGCATGGTGTGGTTTCACGGGTTCATTTATCATAGGACCCTTCTTATTTGAAACGCAGTGCCCAGTAAATGGATGAATAACGGAAACGGTAAATGCTCAGCGTTATCTAACGCTTCTGCGGGAGACTGTCGTGCCATGTTTAATTCAACGAGGTCAGATTGCGAATGTCACGTTCATGCAGGATGGAGCAACCAGTCACACTGCTAACCCGGTTAAGGCATTCCTGATACAGACGTTCGGGGAAGACATAATCGTTAGCAGGCGCTGCAGGTACCCATGGCCTCCTCGGTCTCCAGATTTAACACCGACTGACTTCTGGTTGTGGGGATATTTGAAATCTCGCGTGTATCTATCCGGTCCATCAAGTCTGTCGGAACTGAAAGATGCGATCCGCAGAGAAGTATCCTCCATACATCCGGACGTGTTGCACTCTACCGTTGCTGGATTTGTCACTCGCCTGGAATGTCTTCTTCCCTGTGGTGGTGGTCATGTGGTGTAATAAAGTTGTGAAAGTTTTCTGTTCATTATGTATGCATTGTTTCTTTGATTTGCGTACATCAGCGCCACCTACCGGATGATTTTCGAATTTTTTTTCTAGCTTAAAAAAATCCCGTGATATACTAATGTTAATCCTGCAAACAGTTTCTTTTTCCGTTCATTTCTCCGGATTTTATGAATTTTTAAAATTTTTACGGACTTTTTGCCCACCCGGTATATGTGCATTCCTTTCTTTTCTCCTCTCCCTCTCAAAAAACCATCAAATTTCACGCATCTACGTGGTAATTGGGGATTAAATCGCCTCACTTTTAATCGGCAGTTAAGGAATTAATTATAAACCGTACAAATTTTCAAAATAAGCGTTAATACAAGCCCATGGGGTAACAGGCAATTATTGAACTTGCTCTTAACTTAGTATAGTTAAATTAATAAATAAAACACATTGCGCAGTACTGATGCATTTATGAGTGTATTATATGCGTGTAAATGTGTATTTAATATTTTATATCAGAATGCATATTGTTTGTTTATACATTCAGCAAATTAATAATTTTTAAATAACCTTTTGTTTTCGACTGTTCAATATGCTCGCGCCCCCCTCGCAAATTTATCAAGCCCCCCAAAGGGGGACCACCCCACAGTTTGAGAAACGCTGCATTAAACTGTAATGAAGGGAAATACCTATATTTTAGGTTGTCTATTTCTTATTTAAAAATACATAATATATGTTTAATTTTATTATTTTTTTTGTTGAAGAAATATAGTTCTGTTTACTTTTATGTTAAGAAATATCTTTAAATGATACAAAATTAATGTACAATATAAAAAACTGTAAATCTAACTTATTCACTTGTGTGTTCTCTAACTCTGCGTGCATTATCACAGGAATCGAATTCTACAAAAATATCCTACTGTTTGGCACGCTGAATCATATCAGTAGATTAGTTTGGCACGCCACATCTAAAAGGTTGCTCACCCCTGGCACATAGCATACGTTGTCAAATGTTCGTACAAACAATAAGTAACAAATAAATATGCATGACTCATAATCTCACAAACCGACTGGACTGCGGTCTTTCGACTAAATGATTAAGGGTGGTGTATGCTGAAAGGCTAAGACACGAACATTATTGGTCTTTCTACAATTGCCAGTCGGCATATGTTACCTAGTATCGAGCTGGTAGATATGTACCTGGTTTATGGATGGGCAGAAGGAAATGCATGAGCAGCAGAGAGATTTTATTACAAAAGATATCCACTGAGAGATACAATGGAACTCCACATGCTTGCTAATTCGCATCACAAATTGTGTAAATAGGGTTCATTACGTGGTAATAGGCTTATTGAGGATGGGTCTTGAGTGACTCACACTCCTGACCTGGTATTCGGATTCCTTCGAATGGTATCTAACCCATTTTGTTCCCTGCATGGAACAATGGAACAAAATGTATTGGATATCGTAGCCCGTTGGATTGCATGGCCCACCCTCACTATGTATATTATCTTGTAACGATCCATATTCATACAAATAGTAACGCAAATCAGCAAAAATTCGGCCTCCCTATGCATCTTTCTGTAGGTACATTTCGCGATTCTATCTTTTTGCACTTCCTGCATTTCCTTCTACCAATCTGTAAATCAGATGCGTATCTGCCAGCTTGGTGTTTGTAAAACTTTCCACAAATCTCTGAGGATGACGGCAGCTCAAATGTTAGCTGTAAAGCAGGTAGGTTTGTTTTCTTCAACGCCACCTATCACTGAACGAAGATGCTTCCGACCGTGGGTTACTCTGCAAATCTAAATCCTTGTGATGTCCTCTACCACCCTTTAAGTTTGCATCAATGATCCAGGGACACCATTTACATATTTCTAAAATAGAACTTTTATTTTTTTATTTAATTATTTATTAATTTATACAGCTTGCCTATATTATGAGACTTATAATGATACTTATTTTCTGACTTGATTTACAAAGAATATTTTTAAAGTAGGATCCGATTGGTTGCCGCTATGTAAATCTAATACGCTTCTAAAAATTAGAATAGGAGTCAGCTTCCAATAAGTCCTGAGCTAAATCAAACAAAATTTAAAAGCGTTCCAGAAGTTACAAAATCAGCGCTATACAGAATGACATGTTATGATAGAGCTCTGATTTATAAAGCAACTGGTTATAAAAAATTTAATAGACGCTGCGATATAGGTGTGGAATCCAGTGATTCTCAGTCTTTCTTTTGCAGCGGTGCACTTTTAACAAATTCAAAATTTTGGGCACAGTAAGAATAAAATAAGTTTAAAAGAATTTTATTTATTTGTAATACACTAAGTAAAATAGTTTGGGGTAATAATTTGTAATGGTAAATAAAATAATAGGTATGACAAAGACAATAAAATGTTTATTGTGTAATTAATTACAAATAAATCATAAAAATACATTTAAAGCGAAATTAGAGCTTAATGAGTTTTGATAATTTCATTTCTTGTTGGCCGTACAAATGATAATACCACTCTCATTTCGTCATTTACATTTAAGTTTCGATGTTTTTTTTTTCATTTTTATAGTTGTTAATGCTCAAAATCTGAATTCACAGAAATAAGATGTAGAAAACCATAAAAATATTTATAAAGTTTTTTTTGGTTATTGTGTGTGGGATAATAGTCATTAATTGTATACGAAAATGAGTTAATTGACTCTTCAAATGTTTTGAAATTAAATATCGATCATTTCAGAGTGAAAGTGGCTAATCAAAGTGAATTCATATACAGATGTATCCGTTATCACAAATGAATTACGAACCCAAACAAATTTTTATATCTAAATTTGGGAAGTAATGAATATATATAATTCTTTCCTCTAGTGTTGTCAAATGATCAATAACAATTTTACGAACAGCTTACTTCTATAAACTGGAAAAATAATTCACTTTTGGATTTTTTTTCTCAAAATGTAAAAAATAATTTAAAAATATTTGACGGCATACTTCAAGAATTTGTTGGTCCACACAAAAGTGCTTCTGCACGGGGGAAGAGAATCACTGGTGTAATCAAACGAATTATATCTAAGCAAAAACAAAATAGTTTAATATGTAAAAAATGAAGTTTTAAAAGCAAACGGGTCTTATTTTAAAATGTAGAAAATCGTAATTGAAAAAGCTTTCTAGCTTTGTCTTAAAATGCAAAGTTTTCGTCTGTCAAGAGGAAGGCTAATTATCAAAACCTTACTGTGTGTGTGTATCATCTACCAAAGTTCAATTGGCCTTTTAATCAAGGTCATAAGTTCCTCTTTAAAACTCAAATATTTTCCAATTGGCAAAAGCTGCCGAATTTTCAGGACCTTAAGGCATTTATAATCCATTCTCAAACTAATTTCTGGATGAAGCATGCAGTTCATCACTCTTTTCTCTTAAACTTGATTCTTAATTAGCTTCATAAAAGCTTTCTATTTAATTTGGCGAGGAATTAATGAATTATAAGATGACTAGAAACATCCTGCAGAACTGAATAATATTTTGTCTTTTGATGTATGTTTCGTATGTGACACTCTATAACAAAAAGAACTGATGCACCAAGGACGAGTGGCTCGATAGATACAAAAATTGATGGGTTGGAAGATTATGTACATAATAGAAAATGATTAAAATTTCACAAAAATTGAATGATTTATTTCAGAATTACATAGTTGCAAAGTAACAAGCTCAATAAAGTGTAGACCCACATCTAGGCTGGATGCAAGCTGCCACACGACGTGGCATAGAGTGATAAAACACCCTGATGGTCTCCTGCAGTATTTCGTGCCAAATTTGTTCCAATTGTCGGGCCAGGTCATCAACATTCCCTGGTAGATTCAGTAGCCTTCCCATCATATCACAGACTTGCTCAACTGGAGAGATTTGGTGATCTGGCTATCCAAGGAAGAGTCTGACAAGTTGTAAGACAAATCATAGCCACACGTGCCGTATGTAGTATGGAATTATCTTGCTGAAAAATAAGGACAGGGTACTGCAAAAGGAATGGTAACAACAAAAATTTCAGAATGTCGTTGACGTACCACTGTGCTATAATTGTGCCTCTAATAACGACCAAAGGAGTCCGGCATTCAAATAAAATGGACCCCATGCCATCACTCCTGGATGAGGGCCAGTGGGGCGTGCAATAGTGAAAGCAGGATCAGCACTCTGTCCTGGGCCTCTCCAGGCACGTCTTTGATAACCGTCAGGACACAGTTGGAAGCGGGATTCATCACTAAACACTATACATCCCCTGTCAGCATGATTCCAACCTGATAGAACCAAGTACCACTGTAATCTGGCTCGACAGTGTGCAGGTGTGAGTGGCAGGTGGCGTAGTGGTCGGTACGAGCATAAATTTCGTTCTATCAGTCGTCTGTGAATAGTCATGTTGGACACTCGTGTGCGGGTTACACGTCTGATGGTTGATAATGATGAATCAGGTGCTGTGACGGCTGATCTGATAGTAAATCTGTCATCTAGACAGTCAATCTGGGGTCCTATGTCGACCGCTACCATCATGAAACTGAAATCTTCCACTGTACACCCATTTTTACCAGCATCTTCTAATGGCCGCATCGCTTCGACCCACATAACGAGCGATTCTCCGATTTTCTCAACCTGCCTCCTTCAATTCAATGATACGACCACTTTCAAACTCAGTCAGTTGCTCGTAATGAACTCGAATCCTGCGGCGATGCATTTTTTCAGTCGTTGAAAGGTATCCTAAATCACAATGCAACAAAAATTTTGACTATCAGATTGAGAATTGCTTCTTATAGATACCTGCTGAGTGTGCAGCTGTGATGCGCTGTAACTCCCACTATTCATACATTGGACACTAAATTTTAATCATTTGCATTTTCGGTACAAATGTCTTTCCAAACGAAATTTTTATTACAATCGGGCAACTCCTTCTTAGAGTGTCGGATTTTTTTAGAGTGTAATTTTCATTATGAAGAGAATTAAATAAAAATTCATATTATTTGTAAAAGGACCCCAACTAAACTGATATTTCTGATTACTATAAAAATCCTTAGTTGAGTAGTACTCAAATGTAATGTTAAACCAAAGTACTTAAATAAAATAAATATTTTGAATTTATGTTTGTTATTACTACAAATGTCTACGTTTCATTGTCCGGTCAAGAATTTAGAATTTAGCCTCGTAATGACAGATAAAGATGGAATACATCCTGAAAAAGAAAACGAAAATTGAAAATAGAAAAAGTACCTCTTCAATGCTGCTTCCGTAGGTGAGATCACGAATGAGCGAAACAGATGCTCGAAGAATGAAAGACGCAAACAGTTGCAGATGAAGGTTGTTCCGAGGACAGCGCAATCTCCTAGATATAAAAAAAATTATTTATTAATAAACAAAATTTTTTATTAATCCTCAAAAACTGTAAATAACAAAAGTTTCCATACATGCTAAAAATAAACCACAATGAGCTAAATTCATGTGACGTTACTATCACATGATAAATAGAATCACGTATTTCCAGCCAATCGGACCATAAATTCGTGTAAAGCCATTGTCACCTGATAGATGCAATCTCGTGTTTCCAGTCAACCATTTCATGTGCTTTACGGTAGCAAATATTTTCTTTCTACAGATTTTTTTTCTTTTAAAAAAGCACGTATTTGAGAAAATTAATAAGACGCACACAAATAAACAAAATACTCATGATTTAGAATCAAACGTTTGACATAAAACTTCAAAATTCTGACAAAAAATTTGAAAAATATTAATATTTGAATAAATTAACAAAATTTTATCAAATTTGAAATCATATGTAAATCTATAAATCTGCAATTTGGCACATTTTTCTCAAATACGTTCTGCAGGTAAAGAGAAAAGTTTCCTTAAGTATAATGCGATATCTTCGAAACGTACATGAAATCTCTTTAAGATAAAAATACTCCTTAATTAAAAGCAGATTTAGATTTAAAGTGCTGATTGTCCCCACTAAAAAAGGTTACTCCCAGGAGATAAAAAAAGAGATAAAGTCATCTTGAGAAAAATAAAGAGTAATCCTAAAAGAGAGCTTAAATAAATCATTTTAAAAAACTATTATTTTTTCTATTTATAATGGTACGTACCATTGAAAATCTTAAAGGTTTAAACGTGTGGAAAAAGTAGTCATAAATCATAAAAAGTAGTTAATGATTTGTTGTCGGAGATCTGGGTAATACATACTTGAAGAATGGAATGAAAAAATATTAAAAATGTAGTGCTATCTAAAAAAACGACATGTCATGATACGAATTCCACAAAAATCAGCTATTTTAAAAATGACAAAGCAGTTTTCTTTTATTATGCTAAAACTCACAAAAAAGTAGTTTTTATACCATATATCGGGTGGTTATAATTTAAGTTAAACTATTCAGATGCCTAAAGAGCCCGTTCTTAACGGATTTTAATGAAACATGGAATACATACTATTTGGACCATGGGGAAAAGGTTTCTGCAATACAAAAAAAATAGTTTAAATTTTGACCACTAGAAGGAAATATGGTACCTAAAGAAGGACAAAAACAATGTTAGAATCGTTAAAATTTATTCAATTACAGAATATGCTCAATATGTGTTCCATTGACATCAATAACACGTTGACAGCGCATTATAGCGTTTTCAATGGTAGCTCAAAGCACCTAACGAGGGATTTCAGCCACATGGCGTATAATGCTAGCTTTCAAATCAGGTCCTCATTCCTCCTCTGTAAACATAGTCTTTTAGGTCCTCCATAACCAGAAATCACAGATTTAAGTCGGTTGAGCGGCAAGGCTATGTATCCGGAAAATATCTGGATAATCACGATTATTGCCAAAGTTAGCACTAAGCAGTGCTTTCTTTGACTTGGCGCCCAATGTGAGGAGTTGCTCCATCTTGCATAAAAATACTAGTTTGCAAACGTTGTCGTTCCTGTACAGCAGGAATGATTAACAATGACAAAAGCGTGATGAATTATTCCCTAGCTATGACTGCAAGTTTATATAGAGGTTTTACGGATTTGCATTTTAAATATTCGATAAAAGCCACCGGGTGGTCAAAATTTGTACTATTTTTTTAGTGCAGAAATTTTTCCCCGTGGTCTATATAGTATATATTCCAAGTTTCACATCAAAATCCGATAAGCAGAACAAGTTCTACATGCCCCTCTGATTAGTGTAACTTCAATTATAAACACCCGGTACAAACAAATTATGCTACAAATGCACAATCGGATTTAGGTATGAACTCTTAATGGGTTGCAGTTCAAATATTCATTTTGTTAAAAGAAATTCTTTATAATAAATAAAATTTAAATAAATAACAATCTAAATTATAAAAAAAGAACAAATAAGTTGTATAAAAGAATCAGCTGTTACACGGAACAGTTCTTTTCTTTGGGATTTGTAAAAGAAAACTAGGTTAAAAATGACGAATAGAAGACTTGAACGTTCTATAATCCTTTTCATTAACTGTGTTTTAACAAAAGAAATACCAAATGACTATTAAATAAAAAAAATCACTTCAAAAATATTGAAAAATTACACTTCAATTGCCCTTGATATATCATTTCGAATATTTTATTTTTCTACTAAGGGGAATATATATTTCTTTTCCTGCGTTTTTATTTCCCATAAGAAATATTTTTTAAACTTTTTTCAGTTACCAAAATCAATGTTTGAACCATTTAAATTTTAACTGCATTTACTCTTTGTTAAACATTTACGTGCAAGTTCTTCACTTTTTTAAAATTAAAATTTGGATTCAAGTATACGAAGTACAGCAAAAAAAGAAAGAAAAAAGCACTTAACGATGTTTCCAAGGACTTAACTAAAGCTTCCTTCCTTCCGCTGTGGCTCGGCAGCCCAGAGTGAGCCTTTGCCTTCTCAAGAAGTCTTTTCCAGGCCATCCATCTTCCTGCTAGTGCTCTCGAATTTTTAGTTCTCAAAACTAGGAGATCTATTTCTAGGATATCAATCCATCTATGATTTGCCTGCCTTTTCTCCGTGTGCCAATTGGTTGAGCATTGAAGACTTTTTTAGTGGTGCGGTCTTCGTCCTTTCTTACAACGTGGCCTGGTCATTTTATTCATTGTATTTTGATGAAGTTAACGATATCTGATTCTTTATATGAGTGATACAGCTCTAATTTGATCTTCTTCGCCAAGTGCCATTTTCCCGAATTCCTCCAAAAAAATAAATATTAAAATCTTCTTTTCGTAAATACTTATCATGTTCTCATCTGTTCGAGACATGGGCCAAGTTTCACATGTATAAGTTAATACTGATCTTTAAAAACTTGTATACAATAGAGAGAACCTTTGTTTCTCTTTATGTTACATTCGATTTCATATATTTTAATATTCCATCAAGACATGAATTATATATATATATATATATATATATATATATATATATAGCCATAGTAATTCTCTTTTAGGTTTAAGTAGTACAATCGATTCTATTGTGATTTTTCGAAACTAAGTAAGTGAAACTGGCAACAATTTCAAAATTATAATCTTCAATTTTAAAGTGGGAACTGTTAAAACACGATTTAGGGCAAAGGAAGGAATTTGGTCTTATTCTCATTGATTTTCAGTCCCATGCATTTCTCTAAAAATGAGAAGGCTGGTCTTAGTGCGGTGAGTGTTCGAGCAATGATATCAATGCCATCAGCAAAAGCCAACACCTCTGGTATTGATATTGAAATCTCTTACCGCTTTTTCTAATGCTAGATTAAAGAGAAGACACGCTAGGAACGCGCTTTTTTACTTCCAATGGGTCTGAAAGATCATTCTGCTGATTAATGTTTACTGTCTATAACTTCCCCTGCTTTTAAGAAACTATAAGTAATAAACTCGGATGTATTGAAGAGAGAATCAAGAAAATAGATAGATTTATAATATTAATTTACATACCTAACACTTCCAAGAAGAATGCAGGCTATCAGTAATAACGTCAGAGATACCGAATAACCGACTTGAGAGATAGCTTTTATTACTGGTATATGTACCTGTGAAAGAAAAAAAAGCAATGCTCGAAAATTTTATAAAAATTTCAAAAAAACTTCTTTTTTTTAAAAAAATTACTCTTTTAAGACGAAGAAGTGTTATTGAAAGGATTTCGTTAATGAAAATTTATAAGAATTTTATATATTTTATTGCTAGGAATTATTATATAAGAACAGTAATTTTTAACTCACCACGAAAACGTGGCCATCGTCTTCTGCGGGAATTCCATTTCCACATAGAGTGTAGTTTGTCCAAGTTAAATTGAGGTCTGGATGACGCCACCAAGTGCCATTCTCGGAACAAAATTTGCTTGCAGTAGCTGTAACAGTAAAAATAACCATATTTCAATGAGGTAATCTTAAGGTATGAAAAGATGGAAATATTATTGCTATATCTCGAATGATTTTATTACAATTTTTCAAATAATAAAATATTTTTTTAATCTCAGATTTTACGTTATTAACACATCATCATTATTGTCTGTACTCAGGAATTTATACTTCAAAGTATTTAATTTCTCAGTGATATTAAACATGCATTTTGGAATAGTTTCCGAGATAATCATACAATAGCAATTCCAGAGTTGTTATCCCTCCCCTTGGAGTAGGAAAGTTTACACAGAGTCAAAAAATTCTGCGGCAAAAAAAATCATAGATAACATCCTGTTCAACCGACAGCTGTCTCTTGAAGATACGTATATATTAAAGAAGGTGAGTAAGAGACGTAGGAAGTTAGTAATGTTCAAGGTAAAAATGACTTCAATAGATGAAGATGGTCTAAGTTGACTGAGATAGCTTTGGTCGGTAACCGGCTGTAGTGCTTGGAAAGAAGAAGAAACATGTAATATAAGAAAAAAAAATTAAGTCAGGAAAAATTATTGCAGGAAGATCACAAGATTTTATGCTAAGTTACCAGCAGCTTAATTATCATTATGGCAATTCCAAAGCAGACATGAATACTAATGCGATGTCAGAAGCTCTAGAGCAAAAAACTAGAATCTATTTAGTAGTACGAGTATCAAAAGCCAAAATAAAAGGTTATTGTGCGTTATTTAATCTTATATCATCCAGCATAAGTAAAGCTAAATATCGTAAGAACTATACTGAACCTCTAATCAAAAATTGGACATCTTCCTTGCCAATGTTCGCCAATTTTGTCTTGTAGAAACAGCACGTTATCTCAGTTATCCTAAGAGTTTATACATAGAGTTTTATTTCTTTTATTTATTTATCATTTCTTTGGTATATGGTGGCTTGACTTATAAGATGAAATTTGTATGGCATGCTTTGCTTTGGTTTTGGCTTTTAATATGTAATATTGTACACACAAAGGTATGCTGATGCTCCGATTCTCGAAAGATTTTGATTAAATATTTCAATCTATTTACTTCAGTCTAATATCTTTAATTAGTGATTTCTATTAACCAATACAGTTAAAATGAAGTATACGGCGCAAGTTTTCAATTTTTAAAGCAAATTATTCTTTCATACACATTTATCAAAAAATTGAACTTTGTTAGGACTAACCATAAAATGTTGGAAAAACAGTAGAAAAAAAAAGTCAACATGTTTGTGTATACTATTTACTTCTTTACTTCATCTAACTCATAATGTTTTAATAAAAAATTATAATATTCAGAAAAATTTAATTAATTAATAAAATTATTTTTCTACATGGTATTCTAATAGGTAGTGTCACTCGTTTCTGGATCAGTTTCCATGTTTATCGAAACATCGATAGGGGAATCGTCAGATACCTCGTGATACAGGCAGAGTCCAAACTCTTTTTGTGGTATGCAATTTAAAACTTTTAATTTTTTGTTAAAAATTTTCTGTTTATATAATATAGGATTATTTTTATTTATCTATTGTGTGATGAAATGAATGCAAATTATATATTTTTGATTAATTATTTCAATATTTATACAAGTTCTGGTAAAAAAAGGTGATTAAAA
Organism: Trichonephila clavipes; assembly: GCA_019973935.1. Classification (NCBI taxonomy): domain Eukaryota; kingdom Metazoa; phylum Arthropoda; class Arachnida; order Araneae; family Nephilidae; genus Trichonephila; species Trichonephila clavipes. The sequence continues at coordinate 32,133 of BMAU01003368.1, read as the reverse complement.
AAGACGTAAGCAGTGAAGTAAATGAATATCGATTATATGAAAATTCTTCCATTTGATTAGATAGACATTTTAATATATAAATGTTGTCTAAATGTATAAAGTTACAGGATTTTCTCCAAATTAGGACGTTTAAATGGAAGGCTAAAGAAAATCATTTTTTTCCCCTGAGTAACAGTTTTGGATTTAATGAACAAAATTTCTCAGCTTCCCCATATTGATACTTAAAAATCGATGAAAATCATTGTTATTCAGAATCAATGATTTAAATCTCCATTTTCATTAAAAAATACTTTTTCCCTGTAATTGCTTTGCATATAAAGACAAAACTTATTTTCTTCAGATCTATTTGCACAACAGATTGATAGAAAGTATCTCAATTTTGTTTAGAACACATATTTTCTAAAAAAATAATTCCTACAAACACTATAAGATTCAAGCTTGTGCCAATAGACGGCGTTACTACTGTTTATCACATTTGAATCCTGATAAATAAATAAAGTGAAAAAGAAAGGAAGATGCGTACACATCCCCTTCACTTTGCAGTCTGCGATGTCATTATTGTTTTAATTATGAATGATTATAAGATATTACTTTGTATTAATTATTCTAAACATGCGCCTATTTTATATGTGATTAAATTGTCCTAAAGATACTATTGTTCTTCCTTAGGGTTAATTATTCCATTATAACCAATGCGTTGAAATAAAATAGGCCTATAACGCAGCGTTTCTCAAACTGTGAGGCGCCCCCTCCCTAAGGAGGCATGATTATCCTAACAGGGGGGTTGCGAAATAAAAATATTATTAATTTACTGAAAGAAATCAAAACAAAATACATTCTGAGACAATAAGAAACACACATTTACAATTATATCATGTAAATGTATCAGTACTACACAATGTATCTGATCATTAATTCATCAATACTAAATTAAGAACAAATTTAATAATTACTTGTGAACCTATGGGCTTGTCATCTACAAAATTATATGCAAAACTTAATACTTAACTTGATAATTTGTACAGTTTGTAATAAAATTCGTATTTTTGCTTTAACCAGCGCATGTTTATCCATTGGGTGTCAGGAGCGGGGTCCCAGAGGCCCTGAAAGGCCCAGATTCGCTGGACCAAACCGGACCCAAGAGCCTTTCCTTACATCCACCAGTGCGAAAGTGGCTCGTAGATCTTGTGCGCCCAGAGCCCGAAATGAGTTTAAGCCGGCACTGTCTTTAGCGTCAAAATATTATTGAATCCAATACATTATTATTGTAGGGAGGGGGGTTCCATGAAAATTATGATTGAAATTTGGGTCGCAAACATTGAAAGTTTGAGAAGCACTGCTGTAAATTTATCATGGCAATACTTACAAAATTTACTACATGAAAAAGAATATTTTATTCTGTCAACTGTGCACTTTTATCTTCTTTCTGACAATTCTTTTTATGCTATTTGCTTATATAACAAGTATCATAAAATCTGACACTTCCGCTACTTGTGTGTGCTATCGACAGCAATTTATATAAATTGTGTCCTTTTTAGAAGAGCAGTAAGACATTCATGATATTGCAACAGATCACAATCACGAATTCGATACATTCAAAATTGTACCTTGTGACAGCAATTTGAATAATAGGCGGAAGAAATCATGAATTCAATTGAAATATATTCTGAAAAACTTATGAGGGCTCAGAAAACATTCTCGTTTGAGAGGAATATTACTCAAAAACGTAGATTCGAAGATAACGTTTACTTTTAGAAAATATGTTCGCCATTCTTTAAAAAAAATGGCCGCTGAAGTTAAGATTGAAAGTTATTTTCAATTCTTATTTATTTTCCAACAGTAAATTGAAATCTATTTTGGTAAATAATTCCGCCGTCTATTGAAATTTCTTCGATTTCAATCGAAAATGAAAATGTTCCACATTCAAAATGCATCATTGTTAATTTTATTTTATTCCACTTCTTTGAGTGATCCAAAATCGTAGAAGTAGAACAAATTTGAATATCAACCTCTCCGTACTCACTGCATATTATGCAGTGAGATTATTCCTAAACTGGAATTGGATAATATTTTTCAAGAATAATGTAAATATTGCTTTCATAAGCAATTGTATCACAGATAAATTATAGGATTCGATTTTTTAGATGTACGAAAAGTTATTTTGAATACAGTTGAATGTGAGATTCGAGAAAATATTTTAAGCTATGTGTTTTGGATCATAAATAATCCTTTTTTCTTGTGTTTTTCAACATAAAAAACATCTGAACTGTGGCTCAAATTTAATCCAATGGAAAGTATTTTAAAGATTTATTAATATTTTTAAGAATTTTGTGTAATTAATGCTTAAATAGTGTAAAAATTTTTTATCTGGACTTCTTATATGCTAATATTATTTCCTGTTGTATTTATTTTATGATAAAAAAAAGAAATATTAACAAGCAACACCGTCTCTTACATAATAATGTGGTTTCAATCGAAACTTGGCCAAATATTGGTGAAACAGAAAATTTGGTATCACTTTAGGGGATCAATTGTGTGAGTTGGCGACCCTTATTGGCGACTTGGCTACCCCATGGATGCTTCTGAAAATTAATGGAGAAACGGAATTTTCAAGAAATATCCGTGCAGCCTAGTCACTCACTGAAACTGAGTCAGTATTGTTTTGACTGTTGAAGAGTTACTATGATCAAATGATTGCTTGCGTATGAACCTTATCATTGTGTATTTGTATTGTTAAACACTGATAGTTGTTTCTGAGCTCTGTAGAAGGTGTAAAGAAAGGAAAGTAGAAGTATTGGAGGTGTTGAGATTTATTTTGAGAATTTAGCTGCTATATCCTGTACTTTACGTATTGCTTATCTACAATATATTTTCATCACTCCTGAAGAACTGTTTTACTCTCTTTGTTAGTATAAAATCCTCAAACCCCGATTTCATTTTAATAGCTAATGCTAATTATAATTCATTTAAAAACCGGAAAAAATACATGTTGGATTAGATTGAAACGTAGAAATTAAAATAAGTATACTATGAAGTTAAAATTGTTTAATAAATTCAATATATTTAAATATCAAATAATAAATTTGTTAAACATGTAAGGATTTACGGTGTTTACGTAGTAAACACAACAATTCATGTCCGTCGAGGATCATTTCCATGAAGTTTGGATCTTGACAGACAGTTGTGCTTTAGTTCAGCATCTTTCAAATTGGACATATATAGGAGACAAGTCTTTTCTTGACAACCTAAATCTTCTGCATCTGCTTTCTTCTAGTCATAGTGTATTTTTTCAGTGGTTGTCATCTAGTGGTCTTAGAATCCCCTAAAAAGTCAGGCTTTACCTTTAATATTTTAAAACTTGGTTAAATATGTACTTGATGTTAGTCAGGCTTTGGGCCCCCTAGAATCCTGGCCACTCCCCGTGATGCAGGGATAGCTGAGGTGTACTTAACGCCTTAGGTCCCATCCCCCTCAGAGATTGATGGTAATGAGAAGGTCGATTTCTTGGCCAGCAGTGCGGCTGAGGATAGGGTGAGCTCTTTTGACTCTCTTTCGTTTTTCGAGTCCTCCTCCCTTAAGAAGATTGATTTCGATCAACTTGAAAGAACACCTCGTAGTCATTCTAGACACTTTGGAAGGAATCCAGGAGGTTCGTTCAAGCTTTTGCCTAGGTAATATTAGACTGCCTTTTCGCGTTTTATTAAAGGTCGTATGAAAGCAATTACTTTTAATCAGAGTCGAATCTTCCAGGAGTACTACTGGTGCTGTTCCGATATTGTCTCACCTGGCCGTATTTTGACTTGGTTGGGTTTTACAAAGGACAAGGTCCTTCAAAACCTTCTTCTATTTTTTGAGACATTTTAGAGATTTGTGGATTCATGGAGATTGCGAAGCATTGCTAAGGCCGTTTTTAATCTTCTCTGCTCCCTAGGCACTTCAGAGCGTACCGTCCCTCACCACGCTATTTCCAGAGCATCCATCCTGCTTCAGTTCTTACCTTGTCAGTTTTGGTTCGGTAGGAATTTTCCCTTAAATCTTTTTCTCTTTTCCCTTTCTTTGTCTTTGCTCTTTGGAGAGTCTTTTCATTATTCACCACCTATTAACCCAAAGTGTCCTGGACTGGCAATCGGCAGACGTAAGGAAAGGAGAGGGGCATGATTTGACCATTCTTGTTCATTTCTTACCTACAGCATCACGGACAACCCACCCACCCTTTAAAATTAGTACATAAAATGAATGTAATCGTTTGAAATTACAACATCGGATATACATTATTGTATAAATTGTTTTCAACTTGTTAATTATCATCCTTTTTTATCGCTTATCGCCTTACTATCTTTTACTTATAGAAATCCTTATTCTTTGTTGAGTCACAATCATTGTACTTGTCCAACAAAGGTTTTATATGAGCTTTAATCATTGCAAAACCATCAATGACATCATTGTAGTCAATTTTGAGTGCATCGCAACATCAAGCTATGAAGCTTTTCTTTTTTTCTATAGTAGATCTCAATTCAGTCATTACTCTTATTTGAGCTGAAATGCTTTTCTTATGACTCGTAAGGCGGTGGAGCATTCACGCTGTAATTTTAAGTTTTTCTCTTTTCTAGCTCATCATTTTTTCCCGCCCCTAAATCGTTTGCACTCTAGTCACGTGCCTAAACTTAAAAGCGGCCCTGAACATTGTTATATAATTTGGGATTAGAAACAACAACGTAATAAACCATCGACCATTTTCACAACATCAAATGATTTCGCCAATTAAGAAAATGCCGCCAAATACTATCAGTGTTATATTGAAATATATAAGGGATTAGTTTCCACTATTGGCTCAATATCGCGGAATTTGGCGACATTTTTTGATTTTATGAAATTAGTCGACGGTATAACAGGTAAGAACCATGATTACAAATTTATGATAAACTGATACAATTGAATCTTCAGATGCTTTTATTTTGCCCGCAATCATAGTCAGTGAAAGACATGCAGTATAAGGTGCAGTTCTTACCATTTGGGTTAAATCCGTGAATGTAATCAGGGCAAGGTTTTACTACTAAAGTTCCTGCAGCAGTATATGGCCAACAAAAAGCTCCATCCCACATCTGAGGACAATACAATCCTGAAAAAAAAATTACATTTGAATTGCCTTTTTAAATTACATTAATAATAGTATTAGATATAGCTTTCCATCCCTTTGTATTAAAATATAAATGAAAAAAAGAAAATGTTTATCTAAAGCTAAACAATGAAGCTATAATTGGAATTAATTACTACCCATCAACTAAATTGGAAATTAATCTTAACGATTATTAACTCCTTCTCGGCTTTACCCGAACTGAACTCGGGCAGGCGAAACGTAACATCTTGGCTAATCCCGAGTGTAACTCGGGCGCTGTGAATATTTACATTAAGGTATCCGACTGCGTTCAGAACCGTGATTTTAAAAAAAGCGCATAAATGGATAATTTTCATGATATTTAGTGTCACTTAGATTAAAATACATGTATAAAGTTGTTTTAAGGACACTTTGACAAAACAAATGATTTAAATACAATATTTTGGCAAAAAACTAACTTAAAATAATGTTTTTTCAAAATGTTCTCCTTTTAAAAAAAGTACTTTTAAAATAATAATATCTCGCTTATATAAAGTAAAGACTTCTCCAGAGAGTCTGAACTAGGAGTTTTGAAAAATTCACATTATTTTCAGAGTTATCGGCAATTGAAATAATTATCGGCGTTTTTTTCTTAAAATGCATCCTTTCTTTTGTCGTAAAATATGGATAAACCCACTTCAAAGTTATCTATTTCAAAATTCTAATTGAGCCTCTGTAGAGAGGTCTGAGATATATACAGGCAAAATATTATTATAATAGAAGTATTTTTCACAAAAGGAGAATATTTTGAAAATGGGACATACTTTCTTTTTTTGTCAAAATATTATATTTAAATAATTTTTTATTGTAATAATATTCTTTAGAAAATTTTATGTACATTTTCTAATATAAGCGACATTAAATATCATAAATATTATCCAGTTATACGCTTTTGCAAAATCATGGTTCTGAACGTACTCGGATACCTTAAGTTAAAACAATATTTGAAAAATGTAACTCACACACACACACACATTTTTAAATAGTACAGCTGTCAAAAACATAGCATACTTTACAAACCTATAAGTTGGACGAAGAATCATTGATTCCAACATTGATATAAAAATGAAAATCATATACATACTGATAGTTTTACTTTGTTTCAGTGCTTATTGCTATGATTTTTGTATAACTAATGCTTGATTTTATCTTACATTACTCTACATAATTTATATTTTAATACGTTAATATTACTTTCTGTTGTATTTATTTTATGATAAAAATTGTAATATTTTCAAACAACGCCCCCTTAACGTTATAATTGTATTTCAATTGATACTTGGTGAAATATTAGCAATAAGGCCAATTTGGCGAGTTGGTGACACTTTTTGGTGTTATGGAGGCCATATGGATTCTTCTCAAAGTTATAGGAGAAATATTTTTACATAGCGATTTATGATGCTAGCAGAATTTTCGAGAAAACTCTGGAAGCTGCCGTATAGAGTGTAAATAACGGTCACACGATGAAACTGAGTCAGTATTACTTTGGCTGTTGAAGAGTTCACTAAAGAAAAAACTTTACGTTCTTATACTTTTATACGCTGATAGTTGTGTATGAGCTCAGGAGAAGACGTGAAAACCTTCTGGGACTTATTGTGTGAATTTTAGTGCTCGATTCTGTATTTTATAAGGATTGTTTTTCCAAAATAAAACTTTATCTCTCCTGAAAAACTGTTTTGCGCTTTGAGACTGATAGCATAAAATCCACGAACACCGATCTACGCAACAATATTTACGCTTTATATCAGATTCGCAAATGAAAAACTTTTAATCAAAGTTTATAACTCAAATATTTTTTGGCTAAGTTTTTTTTATAAAAAAAAAACATTTTTTTAAACAAAGTTTTTGAAGAAAAATGTTTTTTTAAAAAAGAGATGAGTAATTTAAATGATGTTAATTTTTTTTAAAATACTATTCAGATTTTTCCAAAAAAAATTAGAAGTAGATTTTTAGATTAAAACAGAGAATGAGAGAAAAAACTGCAAAACTTTTTTTGAGGATTCTTAGAAACTATTTTGGGAAAAATTGAATTCTTGTAAAATTATCAATTTAGTTCGGAAAGAAAAACTAATTAGACCAAATATGGAGCGTCCTACAAAATGCTAAAAATAATCATGACCTTTTATTAGAATTTTTTTTTCCTCCTTTAAACTTAACGGCGGAAAATATCTCAACTTTTTCTTTTTTTTTTTTTATAAACGCCACCAATAAATACATGTGCATTCTTCTTAAATATAGATCAGAAAAAATATTAAATATTTCTCAAAATCTATTTAAAAAAAATTCTTTTATTCCCTTCTAGAATCTTGTAGAAGCCTTCAAAAATTCAAAATGATGTCTCTGACTCAATTAATTTTCATGTTCGTCATTAAAAAATTAGCTAATTAAAATTAATTAGGAAATTTTAATGACGGTAATCTGTTTTTTTTTTCTCTCACTCTTTTCAGTTTATCATAAATCCCTTTCAATTTTCATGTCTAAGCAAAACAAATATTAAATAAATATTTTTTAAGCAAAATAAAGAAAAGAAAGCGAATTCTTAAGCAAGAATCATGTCAACGCCACGCATTTTTTATTCTTCCATCAAACATAACAATCTCCCAACTTCACCTTAAAAAAGTATTAATGAGTCTTGAAGAAAAATTCAATGTATTAAAAAAAGAAATAAATAGAATAAAACCTGAAAAGAACTGTTCTCAACAGAAAGGGGAGGGGGATTCACAATTAAATTTTATGTCAACGAGAAAAGACATCCAATTAATTACAATAGAATACTAACTTGTATTTCGATAGAAAAAACTTAGCTAAGGTTTTAAAATTAATTACAATGCGAAAATAAAGTTTTTGTTACTAATTAACTATATGATTTTAATTTCAATATCAAATTTGTGAGGTTCTCTCGTTCACGCCTACAGATGTGGGGGAAAGGGAAGGAAGAATAGCCATATCCAAAATTGCTCAATTTATTATCACACTATAAACAACACATAAGTTGAAGCAATCTAAAATAACAGACGAACTCAACTGAAGCAATATATAGATAAATAAAGAGATACGCGAAGTATGAGAAAACTTTGAATAAAAGTACACTTACTTCAGGTTCGAATATATTACTTTCCTAGCTATCTAATCTCTAGTGACCAATCGTCACTTTAAAATATCCGGCTGCATGATTAAAAAAGCCGTGATTTTGAAAAAGCATTTAAATGGATAATTTTCATGATATTTATGTCACTTAGATTATAATACATGTATAAGATTGTTTTAAGGACATTTCGACAAAATAAATATTTAAGTACAATATTTCAGCAAATAAATTAACTTAGAATAATCTTTTTTCAAAATTCTCTCCTTTTGTGAAAACGGCTTCTAATATAATAATATTTTACCTGTATATAGCTCAGACTTCTGCACAGAGGCTCAACTATGATTTTTGAAACAATATTATTATTTTCAGAGTTACGACCAATTGAAATAATTATTGGCGTTTTTTTTTAAAAAATTCCACCCCTCTGTTGTCGTAAAACATGGATAAATCCACTTCTAAGTTATGTATTACAAAAATTCTAATTGAGCCTCTGTACAGATGTCTGAGCTATATATAGGCAAAATATTTTTATAATAGAAGCATTTTTCAGAAAAGGAGAATATTTTGAAAACGGGTTATTCTATGTTCATTTTTTGTCAAAATATTGTACTTAAATAATTATTTATCGTAATACTATTCGTAAAACAATTTTATATACATTTCCTAATCTAACTGAAACTAAATATCATAAATATTATCCATTTATGTGCTTTTGCAAAATCATGGTTCCGAACTTAGTCGAATACCCTAATAATTACAATCATTAAATATCAGCGTAACACTATCAATTTAATTATAATACCTAATCCACTAGTAATCTATCCTTTATCTCTCTCACTTTCGCTCCCTTTTGTTTAAAAGCCTATACCAGGGGTGGGCAGACTTTTACACGGCACGGCCTACTTTTAATTTTTTCAAGGTGTTGCAGTCCATCTTGTGACGTAGGTGTGATGAGCAAAAAATAAAGCTCAATAATATTTGTATTATAACAATAATAAATACAGAATATGTGTACTTACCTAATACATAACTACAGTAAAAAACTTACTATTTTAAAACTATGTGATATAAAACGAAAAATACAAACATGATAATTATGCCCATAAATTTAATAATATCAACTGATGCAGTCTCAAACAATTCACAATACATCAAAAAATAAAGAATTTTCACTTAAAACTAGCTTATAAAACTAAATGACTTGAAAGTTTTTTAAAATTGGGATACTTTACTTTATATTAGATTCCAAAAGTTATTCTTAACAAATTACGTCATTTTGATAAAAAAAGCTTCGTTTTCCTCGAGAGATAAAGAAAAAATGTAACATATTTTTAGCTATATTTTTCACATCAACATTGCCAAATGGGTTAACTCATGAATGCAACTTTCGATTCTAATCTAGTAAATTCTCCAAAATGTCTCTCAAATTTGGGTTGCAGTTTTATTCACACGGTGTCTCTTTTATTCACGGGTGTTTCCATTATCTTAATAACCACCTGTGTTTCTTTTAGTATGCGCGTCTAACGTTTTATGTGAAGACGGTCACCCCAAAATGTCTTAATGGTCCTCCGGTCGATCGCGATCGACTGAATACCCACTTCGGGCTTAGGCTATATATAGCAAACCTTATTTAAATAATCATGCTCTCTCTTTCAGAGGGTTTAAAATATTATAAAAGCGAATAACACACAATATAATTGTATGCATAATAACTATACCAGATGTACAAATAAATTGTCGGACTAGACCATGAGGTTTGGTGTGAAGGATAGGAGATCTAATATAGTGTTGACCTTGATCTTTATGGTGCTAGTGACACGTTATTTAATCCCTGTGTCTAGTTCAGTTAGTTTGAGAAAGACGTTGTTGTGTCGAAGTGCCGTTATCACAGTATACGTAAAAAATAGAGCTGCGTATACTTTTGAAATTCTTCTTTAAATCAAAAAAAAAAGTCCAACTGAATGTTTTAGAATGTTAAAGGAGTTTTTGAAGATAATTGAACATCACATTGTCAAATTTTTGAATTCCCCAAATGATTTTCGGAAGATCGGGAGGTTGCTGAAGATAATGAATGTTCTTGTCGATCTATGACAACAAGAACAGGTGATGCTCATCGTTTTTGTTTGCTATTAATGGCATCATCATGACTAAATGGGTACCTAGAGGCCAAATGGTAAAATAGCCGTACTAAATTAATGTTCTGAGAAAGATTAGAGAAAGAGTGAGGAAGAAAAGACAATATTGATGGAGCAACAACATGCGAATTTTGCACCAAGACAATGTTCGATGCACATTGCGATCTCTATAAAACAGTTCTTGAGGATAAACGTATTGCTGTGCTCGAGCATCCATCGTTCTCACCAGATCTCACAACATACGACTTCTACCTATTTCTTAAAGTGGAAAATGCAATGATGGGAAAACATTTTCAGTCTGTAGGAAGAGTGAATGTAAAAACACCACACTTACTGAAGATGGTAACACCTACTGAAACTCAGCACCACTTTGAACGGTTGAAAACTCATATGCAACTATGTATTGATAGGGAAGGGGAATATGCTGAAAGGGATCAAAAGATATGTGTGTGTTGTTTCAATAAAACTAATTTTTAAGATTAGTCCAGTTATTTAATTGTCCAAGTGATATAATTTTATTCATGCCGCAGTAAATAAGAAAAACAATTAAAAAATATTTTTAATTACCACTTTTGTAATTCTATTGATAAAAAAGATGGTAAACTAACTATTTTAAATTATAATTCCTAGATTCTGAACGCTGGCCGGCTGTAAGATGCATTGAAACAGGACAGTGTATTAAACATGTTGCACGTTTCTTCGAAGTTTCTCAATCCCTCATTTCACAAGTATGGAAACAATTGCAAAAATATCAAACAGCTGTTCGAGGATCTATATCAGATTTTCCAAGGTTTACGATCCCCGTAAGTTACTGTTGTAGGCAAGCCAAATCAAAGATCGACCGCTACAAGTGTGACATCTATGGTTCCAGTTACCATTGGTAAGACGATATTTGCCACTAATGTTCATCCAAGGCTACACTTAAATGGTCTGTATGCCAGGGTACCACGAATTTGTGCTCCTTTATCCGTCCAATCCAGAGAGGTACGATTAAAGTGATGCCGCCAGCATGTGAATTGGACTGTACTTGAATGGGCCAACGCTTTTTTCGCAGAGGAGTCCATATTTTGATCCCCAATGAAAAGCATGTAAGGATCTGCAGGGAACAAGGTACACGCATTCGGCCTGAGAACATCCCCAAAAATCACGCATTCTGAGGTGGAATCATCACGGTCTGTGAGCAGGGATTTCATTGAGGTAATTCACTAACCTGCACATCTACAGAAGCGGATCAGTAACGTATGTACGGTATCGAGATGAGGTCCTAGACTTCATTGTGAAACTGTACTCTGCAGCAATTGGTGCTTCGTTCGTTTTATTCGACGATGATGCTCGTTCCCATAGAACTGCCATTGTTGAAGACTTACTGGAAAGTGAGGGGTTGTGGGTACTGAGTGACTGGCTTACTCGCCGGATCTTAATCCAATTGAATGTTTTTGGGATGTATTCGGCCGAGCTATACATTGACGTTTTCAACCTCCAACTACTCTTAGAAATTTAGAAACTGCCCTACATGAAGAAGGACCATTGCTGGGCCTTGCAGTGGTGAAACAACTTGTAGCAAGCATGGTCATATGATGTACCTCAGTGCTTTTCAAACTTTTAATATACGCGACCCAATGTTCAATCATCATTTTCATTCGCGCCCCCCTCCATACAATAACAATGTATTGAATTCAATAATACTATATTTCGACACTAAAGCTATAATATACGACTTTAACCTCTTATGTGTCGTTGACGTATATAAACGTCTCTCTCAACCAAAGAATTAATTTTCTGGACGTATATATACGTCTTTCCGAAATACGATTTTTTTTTTTGTGCAGTGCTATCCATAAAATTATTCCGAAGACTTTGGAATGTAATAAGAGGACCTTGACAGTGTTTGGGAAAGATTCACTTATTTCAGAGGATATATTCGTTTGTTTTTTTTCCTTTTCTACTCCTCAAAAAAAATCAAAATACTCTCGTCTACGTGGAAAACGGTGGCATTGGAAAGCGAATCGCATAACTTTTAATCGGCAGTTAAGGAATTAATTAAAAACCGTACAAATTATCAAGATAAAGGATAATACAAGCCCATGGGGGGTCACTGATAATTATCAAACTTGTTCTTAACTTAGTATTGTTAAATTAAAAATAAAATACATCGCACGGTACTGATACATTTATAAGTGTATTATATCAGTGTAAATGTGTATTTTATATTTTATTATATCAGAAAGTATTTTGTTTGTTTACTTTCAGTAAATTGATAATTTTTTAAATTCTCTTTTGTTCTTGACTTTTCAGTATGCTTGCACCCCCTTGAAGGGGGGCACGCCCCACAGTTTGAGAAACACTGATACCTTTTAATGAAACACTGATGTACCTTTTTAATGAAAATTAAGGGTACTTACATACCCTATTAGTGTCAGTTTTTGCTATTTGTTTTGGTGTTTAAACGTCATTTTGTTAATGACGTAAACATAAAGTAATCTAATAACATCTTAATATTCCATATTTTTTACCTCGGTCTGTAATTCTTTGTTTTTCTTCATGAATAAATATAAAGCGACTTGCAAGATTTCGTGTTAATCAAAGCAGTACTTGTTCATTTTTTCCCATTTTACTGCCCCTTGCTTAACTTTTGTAGATGAGTGTATTTTAATTCTTCAAAAAAGGTAATAATAAGATATATTTTTTAAACAAATGTGTGTTTTTTTGAAAACTCATAATATCCGTTTTAATACAAATAATTTTAAATACTTAGCTCCTTGCGCACCAGACTGCGTTTTCTAGTGTCCCCAAAAATTTGGGATTTCTGGGGATACTGACCTTAACTTTACGACGCACATTTCATTTTCCTTTTGACTCTGACTGAGGCGCACGCTTGTTCGTGTTTCGTCTCACTTTCTTAAGTTTGCATAACTATTTTTAATATTTATTTTTACTTATTCTTGCCAATATGTCCTCTTCGTAGGATTTCAACGAAAGTGGTAGTGAATGAGAATATTTGCCAGAAACCGATAAATACAATAGTGACTCTCTCTCTTACCGATTTATCTAGTTAAGATGAAGAACATGAAGAAGTGGAACAAAAATGACAATACACTAGCGTAATGCGTAAGGAAAAGCCTTTTGCTCCAAGAAACATTTCGAGCCATTTCACAAAGATTTGTAATTTTATAATTCTAATTTTCCTATTTTTCAAATTTTTGTAACCAATACATTTTGTAATTCTATACAATCCCAACAAAAGAAAATCTACCTTATAATGTTTTCTGTGCAGGTGGTTACTGGTTGTATATCTAAATAATAAGCCAAGTATGCACATGAGATCACAACGGGATTTTCCCTATACATAGCATGTATCCACTAATGGCTACGTGGGCTCAAGTGGTTAATATACAAGTGCATTCTTAATGCAAATCAAATATAGTTTAAATAGTTGGTAGTATTAGAAACATATTACCACCGTTGAAATGTGCGTGTGTGTGCTCGCACGCGCATAAACCAAAAGTTGAAAAATAAAAAGGGGATTTAAAAACAATCTAATAAAAAATGCTCAGCAAATTCCGATGACACATATGAATATATTATATCTATACAACACAATCTTTTGTTTTACATTAATTTTAAATTCCGAAAAATTGATTAAATCGATTTATTCCTTTCAAATACAAAGAAAATTTATTTTAACGTCTATGTATAAAGTTTTTTTAAGCTAGTATGTTTTCCCTTTACCAACAATACTATACAAAACCAAATATGTGTATATATGGTTAACTCAAATTCATGTCGGTGACTATTCTAAAATCGTATAACTGGAAGAACTTTTCTAAGCTATAATTTTATAATAAATGCCCATATATTGAGAATCGGTGTTTTTTCAATTCCCACCACATTTGAATCTTTTTACAATTCCTTTCCACTAGAATTATTGATTTCCCACGTATTGGGTAACAAAAAGGAAATATTCCGGAGTCACGACGGGCAAAAAGTAAAGAATTTTCCTCGCATCCTGATATAATTCGAGAGTGATTCGGGGCACATTTTCTTGCAAAGTCAGACATATCTTTCGCTTCTTTCTCGGAAATTGAAAAACTTTTCCTGGTTTCTTCAGCTGGAAATAGTTCGAATGAATTATGAGGTCTGTAATTTAACGCAAAACAGTACGATAAGAACGTTACTCTAATTGCATGTTTTTGAAGAATTTTCCAATAATAAAGAAGAATTGTTGAAGATCTGTATAAAAGAGATTTGAAACTCAATTTTTTTGAAAAATGTAATTTAAATCTGATGCGGTTTTGAAAACACATTTCGAAAAGTGTTTATTTTTAATAAAGTTGCCAAAAAATCTATATATATATATTAGCTCATATTATATTTTAGTTAAAGTCAGTTTATGTTTATGAATACAAAAATTTAAATTCAAAAACAAATCTTAATATTTAATAAAAATCTTCATAATAATAAGAGGTAAACCAATCGACGAAAATATTCTTTAAATAACAGCTGTTTAAACATTATAGTATATTGTTACGTTGATCGGGGTTCGAGGACTTTATGCAAATCAATCGTAAAGAGCAAGACAGTTCTTTAACAGCGAGGAAAATTTACTGTCGAAACTCTAATCCTTTAGATACAGGATTCAGCAGCAATATTTGCAGAATAAATCTCAGAAGGTCTTCACACATTCAACACCACTCAGGCACAATTATCAGTGCCTAAAATACACGTATGTAAAAGATTATTCATAAGTACCACTCATCCTATTCAACAGCCGAGCTAATCGGTAATCATGGTTAAGGCAAATCTTCTAATCGCTAGTGAATACTCACTAATCGCTAGTCAAAACCAGACTTATTCAGCTCGGCAAGCGACTCCCTATTTATGTCCCTGCTATCATAGATCGTTAAATCATAGTGAATTTCTCCACAAATTTTCAGAAGAATTCAGAGGGTCCCAAACTCGCCAAAAATTGTCACCAATTGATCACCAAAATGGTCGCCAAGTCACCATATTAGTCACCAAAATGGTCGCCAAGTCGCCATATTGGTCACCAAAAACGATGTCACATTGGCTCTTTCGCCAAGTTCTCATTGAATCGCCATTAAAACGTGAGGGACGGGGTTGCTCGCGAATATTACAGTAACATAAATTAAATATAACATAGAATAATATAAATGCATTATACATCCAAATACGAATTATTTACATTATGTTACACAAAATCCGTAACAATTTCAAACTGATTTTATTTAATATGTGTATAGCTATATGTGTCATTTATATTTGCTTTTACCTCAAATAAACTTAAATTTTCAAAGAATATTAAGAATAAATAAAAAATTATTCTTCGAGTTCTTGTTAGAGTTACGCAAATTCATTTTGTGTGTCGATGAATCATATATTTCCTTCTTTGCGTCATAAATGTCAAAAATTGGGTTGTAATAAGTCCTAAACTAAAAAAGACAAACGCGTCACACCATTTGTTCATATATACGAAGTGGATGGGTAACGGCTATGGGTGAGTGTATTGCAGTGATTATAATTCTTTATATTCTTGAATTGTTCTATTCTTTAAATATTATATGTTTCCGTATTATTAAATATAAGGGGGAAATAAGAGGAGAGGTCATGTGTGTTCCTTGCATTACTAAAAAAAAATTGAATTTTATTTCTCACAGCTGGGCATTTCAGAAAAGCATCTAATAAATATATTTAGGGAGCTGTTGAGAATTATAGTGAAAAAAGTGGTACATTTTTAGTCACTTACACAGAGATATAACTTTTTATAGATGAATGTCTTGTTTGCCACAAGCCAGTGCTTCTCAAACTTTCAGTATTTGCGACCCAATAATCAATCATAATTTTCATCGCGCCCCTTCCATCCATACACTAACAATATCTTGAATTCAGTAATACTGTGCTACTCAGATACTAACGCTGCCACCGACGTATATAAACGTCTCATTCAGGCAATGCGTTAATTGGCCCGTACGTAATTATACGTCTTTCCGAAGTACGATCTTTTCTGTGTACACTGATATTTATAATTATTATTCCGAAGGCATTGGATAGCAATGAAAGGACCTTGACAGTGTTCGCAAAGTGTTTACTTATTTCACAGAGGATTTACTTATTTATTCCTTCCCCCCCCCAATAAATCACATACGCATGCCTACGTAGAAAAAGGTGGCATTGGGGAGAAAATCGCGTAACTTTTAATCGGCATTTTGGGAATCAACTATAAAACATACAAATTATCAAGGTAAGAGTTAATTTTCACATATAATAATATATATTAAAAGTCCATGGGATCACTGGTAATTATTAAACTAGTTCTTAACTTAGTTAAACTGATTATAAAATACATTGTGCAGCACTGATAATTTATAAGTGTGTTATATCAGTGTAAATGTGTATTTTATTTTTTATTATGCCAGAATGTGTATTTTGTTTGTATACTTTCAGTAAATTAATAGATTTTTAAAATACTCTTTTGTTTTCGACACTTCAATAGGCTCGCGCTCTACTGTCTGAGAAACACTGTCGTAAGCAGAAATATTGAAAAAGGGTATGCACTTGTATTTCTATCAATATAAATTAAAAAATTATGTTTAAAATATTTATGGTGAGAAAGAGTCACATACTTCTGTTATCTTGATTGATTTCTATAATGACAAGTTTCCTTTAAGGTTTAATATAGCAAGTGCTATGCCGGGAAACATGAGTGATCGTGTTCCTAAACATCAGCGATTTCCTATTGGTCGGTTCAGTCTAATGGATGATGAATCTATTGTACTGACACTGTACTGTATACTGACTATACACAGACAGAACCTGTCATCTAAGTTGGATATCGAGAGAAGGGAAGCTCTGAGTTATATAAAGTGCCAAAGGAGTTAAACAGATTGACATGGATTGTCTGTTCAAATTTAATTTATTTGAAATCAAATAATTTATCAAGCAATTAAGAGACATAATCAAAAAGAACATATTATTAGAATACTACCAGAAATACTTGTCACTGTATGTTATTTAAATGCGTTCAATTAAAACTCTTGATTTGCTCTGTGACTAGAATATAAACTATTGAAGTAAAGTTAAGGGATTTAAACTTAAATAAAAGTCAAACGAATTTAAAAGGGAGAAAAAATATAGATCATAACTATGAAATGTGTAATAGTAAAAAGGTTATTACAGTATCAAAGTTTTTGTTCATCTCTATGTAATCCAAGACAGGAGTTAAATTAAAAGCTTGTATGAAAAGCTCGAAAGAAAAAAAAGTAAGATCTCAGAATTTAAGAAAAACATCACCAAAAAAAATTAATAAATGTATTAATTATTTGGCCTTTTATTTTTATTTCTTGAAAACATTTCTGATTGTAAATAGATGGAGAAAATGTATACTACAATAGGTAAATTTTACCTCATTCCAATGATAATTTTATAGAAGTTTTTAACTAATGCTCGTATAATATATTTTCTTATTATATATATATATATATATATATATATATATATATATATATATATATATATATAATGACACAAGCTAATACGCAAACATACACACACAAAAAAAAAAAAACATTTCAATTCATTTTGAAAAAGTTTTTTTATCACATAAACATTCTTCAATTTTAAAAAGGAATATTTTTTGACAAAAGATTACTTCATCATTCTATGACGTTGTCACAAATATTAATGAAATTTCAGATTCTGATCGCTTCTCCACCTAAATGATATTTGAGATGGAAAGATGTTTTGCAGGTGAAGGGTAATAGTTAATTTATAGGAATGACCTTGGCATTGAATTTGGTCGCCAAGTTTAGTGACAAAAGCAGATGCAATAAAAAAAATCTAGATGGGTCTGGAACTGATAATTTCACG
This sequence comes from Trichonephila clavipes, assembly GCA_019973935.1. Classification (NCBI taxonomy): domain Eukaryota; kingdom Metazoa; phylum Arthropoda; class Arachnida; order Araneae; family Nephilidae; genus Trichonephila; species Trichonephila clavipes. The sequence continues at coordinate 13,871 of BMAU01003368.1, read as the reverse complement.
AGAGATTTTAGAAGCTAATTGAATGTTGCATACCTGTTAACTGAGGGGATCTTTTTCGCATTACTGTGGCGATCATGCAGAAAACAATATTTTACTTTATCTATTTAATGGCATTCTAATAGTTTTTAATATTGAAAAATAACAATAAAGGCAATAAATGATTTATCTTTAAGAAGTCATCATTAGTCCTTTGAACCTGTCAGCTTTTTATAGCTACGAAAATATTGCTCCAAGAAGATATTTTTTTTGTCATTATTATTCGAAAAATCATTCGAAAAATCGTCATTATTATTCAAAAAATCGTCATTATTATTCGAAAAATCGTCATTATTATTCGAAAAATCATTCGAAAAATTGTCATTATTATTCGAAAAATCATTCGAAAAATCGTCATTATTATTCGAAAAATCATTCGAAAAATCGTCATTATTATTCGAAATATCATTCGAAAAATCATTCGAAAAATCGTCATTATTATTCGAAAAATCATTCGAAAAATCGTCATTATTATTCGAAAAATCATTCGAAAAATCGTCATTATTATTCGAAAAATCACGTGTATTTGCAAGAAATGTGTCATAAAAAATGGATAGTTAAGACCCCCGGGGTGGACATTATGTTGATCGCGATCTACCGGTGGACCGCAAAGACATTTCGGGGTGATCGCCTGAAGATTTTAGCAGTTAGCAATTATATACGGAAATATTCAAGATTGGGGAATGTGAAGTACTCAGACTATATAAGTCTTTTACTGACTATAACAAAAAAAACCAACTTTAGATAAAAATGCTTTATTTTTTTAAGTACTTTGAATTATTCCATAACAAACGCATTATTTCATATTATATTTCAGTATGTTATTATTATGTTTGTATCTAGAGTTTTGCTTTAAACACGGTTTTTAGAAGTGTAAGTTTTTTTTTATTTCAGTTTTGTAGGTAAGTACTTAGTCCGTATTTATTATATTAAGTTAGAAAATTAATATTGTAGACTTTTTTCTACCTCACCACACCTAAGCCACTGGGTTTTGGTGCACACATGAATTTTTCAGGAGGGGGCGAGAGTTGAGTCTACCATTTTCGTATCGTACTGCAATACGCAGCCAAACATATTTTTGACTTTGTAGAATGTCGGGCACAAAAAATAGTAAAAAATAAATTACTGAATAAATAATCAGCATTAATTAATTAAAAAATTAATAATAACAAATAATTATGTTTTACGTACCATATACATGGGTTAAAATGAATCGAAAAAATCAAGCAAGGGTCCGGACCCGTGGACTCCTTCCCCCTCCTTGTGTGTGCCACTGACAATGGGTGGACTGCAACCCCTTGAAAAAATTAGAAGTAGCCCATACCCTGGAAAAGTCTGCCCACCCCTGGTTAATACCTTCATTTGAACATTTTAAATTATACGTGATAATAAAAAAAAAACAGTTTTTGCTGTAATTGCATTCGAAAATTAAAAATAAATGCAAATCTCCAATATTCTCCTCGAGAAGCGTACAGCTATTTAAAATACTCGGGAAATAGTTTTAACCCTGAAACTGTTTGACTACAGCAACGATGGCGAACCAGTGGCACGCAGCAAAATGTTTTGAGCACGCCAGCGATCAAAATGGTCTGTATGTTATTGCAAAATAACTAAGTTCACTTAGAAGCATTACGAACAAACGCCAGGGATTGGTCGCGGGACAGTGGGGAGAGAGAGCACACTCGTTTGTTATTGTCTTGCCTTAATTACGTTGTAGACTATAGTTGCTTATGATGCAAAATTTGTCTACGTATAGCATAGTCAATTTCGTTGACACAACTATAGTTTACAATTTGTTTGTCTTATAATTACGATTTTTAACTGTTATATTTAACATGGCTATATAGTTGAGCAAAAGTACATGTGACAGAGAATTTCAAACTTGGTGAATCTAGAAATACGGCATTATTAGTAAAGGCGAGAAAACGGTGTGTGTCATATGTTCTGGAACAGAGGTATGCAGAACATATTGTCTGTAAAACGGCATTTTGAAACAAATCACAAATCCTCTAGTCAAAAAAGTGAACCACAGCAAAAATAATTAATTGCCTAGAAACCATTTGGCAGATGACTCCAATGCAGCAAATATTCTACTAAAAGTAACATCTTTCAATCCTAATATAAGTTATTTGTCATCCAATCTGCAACAACAGAAGTCACACTAATGTTACTTTAATTTGAATTACACGTATAACTAAAACATTTACACATAAAACATCCAGTGCAAAAGGTATTTTTTTTCTTAGTAAATGAAGAGTTTTTCGTTGTTAGTATTTAGTTTTATTTATTTTTCCAATCACATGTCAAACTTATTTGATGGCACGTCTATACCACACAAAGCACTTCTTGAGAAAAATGGCACTTTGATCCTTAAAGGTTTGTCCTCCCTTGACTAGAGCAAGAATTGTGTTTATACTTTACAAATTACTTTATATAAAAAGGAAACATAAATATTCTGTTGAAGAGTTTTTCCAGCTACCGTTACTATTCGTTTGTGTGCGTGCAAGTAATTATTAATAAATTTCAGAATCAATTATTTTTTAAAAAAAAAATTATCTGTATAAATTAAAAAGAAGTTTTTCTCACTCACACATTTCGCAAACCTTTCTTTAAATAAACAATCCACTTTCATTGCAATCTGTCATTTCTGTAGTAAATACTATTCGAGCCAAGACCTTTCAGTATTCCCCATTCCAAAATTTCGTGACATTTGGCATTATTCCTTATGAAAACCATGTTTATATCGGATGATATTTTACACATTATGAGGTTTCCATTACCATAAATGAATGGTTCCAAAATTCACTCCAAAATTTCATTTAAGTTGGCATTATTCCTAATGAATTCGTGTTGATGTTGGGTGTTGATGATGTATCATATTTCAAGCAATAGGATATTTTCTATTCGCATAAATAAACGATTCTGGTACGTGGAAGATAAGTAACTGATTATTATAGTTCGAATTTTGACACTCCTGAATTAAATGTTTACGAGACAAAAGATAAGCAATTTCGGTTCAAATACGGATTACTCTTCGCAGTATTATACTAGAAGGATATTAATTTGAGTACATGATGTGAAGGACCCTTACGACAGTAAGTTTTGTTTCATTTTCAAAATAACAATGAAGGGCATAAAAATAAGAACACGGGAGGTAAAAGCAAAAGGTTCAAACTACACAGAGGAAGAAATGAAGACGTTAGTTTACAAATAAATTTAATTCAGCATTTATGGATATCTCATAAACAAAGTTGAGGCAGCTTCGTGGAGTAAATTTGTCATCCCTAGGTGCAAATGGTCATTCCTTTTGACCATTACGAATCTGGATTTTGCACTGTTTCAAACGTTATAAATCCGTGCATTGTGTTATAAAGTTGTAGTTTCTTTTATTAATAGATGTCAGCACTAAAGTGAATGATAGAAATTAGAATACAATATTGCACGAAAATTAACAGCTTTTAAGCTGTGTGAAATGGCAACAATTTTAGGTTTTCGAAAGCTAAAGGCGAGTGAAATGTCAATTGACAACAACAATGTGTATTTTGTGTAAAATTATATACACATTTATAAAAAAGGTTTTATTTTTTAATGCTAATTATTTTGATTAACTATTTATTATTTATTGTTTATTACTTGGCTATTTGATTAGGGTGAAATAACAATAACTATGCTAAGTTCAAGTTTCTGAAAAAAATCCCACTTTTTGAAAAACGCGTTTTTCAAAAACAAAACGTGCCTTGAAGGAAATGAAAATAATTCAACGAAAGGGGAAGATTCTAACGGTGAAAACTCAACGCGTAAGGGTTAATCCGTTAATTTGTTGCTAAAGTCATGTGACAGCAATTAAACACACACAGAATGCATTATAAAAGTTTACACAGAGTGGGGAAAATAAAAGTATCCTGGAGAACAGAGTCCGAAGTTACTACAAGAAACGATAAATGAAAGAAGATAACTCATTAACCTGCTTATAGCAGGTGTTGAAAATGACCGCCATTCATTGGCACCCTTGGGCCCTGGTCAGAAAGTAGCAGAAGACATATAGAAGTTGAACTGATGAGATTGTTGCAATCTCATCAGAAATGCTCTGCTTTATTTCTTGAAGACCATGAAGGTTGTTTCGAAGCACATTAGACTTGGCCCCACAAAAGTAATTGCACACTGACAGATAAGGTGACCTGGGTAGACAGCTAGGGCCAAGACCAGACTGACATCTGCTAACAACTCTGACGGGAGTGAAGACTACGCAAATGTGATCCATAGTCCAGTAGGAAGTATGGGCAGTTGCAACATCCTGTTGGAAGTAACTATAGGTGTCACCCTCTTTAGATAATGCTACCACAAATGTATTCAAAATGTTGGATACGTAACGCTCCAAATTTACTGTCTGATGAAAGAAAATGGAATGTGGCGGAAAATGTAGAGATCAATCCGGCGTGAAAACACAGCACATCAAACACCAATCTTCTAATCTTGCAATGGTGTATGGTGGAAGTTACGTGGATTCTCCACTATCCAGAAACAGTCATTTTTGGAGTTGACATAAACCCTGAGGTGAACCCAGGTTCCTCAGAAATAAAGAAAAGATTTATGCCCAAAGCCTGCATCGTTATTTCTGTTAACAGCTTAGTGTGCCCGTCACATTCACTCCCAATAGTTTTAATTCATCCGGGTCGCTTTCATTTGCCCCACCCTGTATATGAAAGGATTGGATTTTAATGCGAAGTAGGAAGCATAAAATGTCGGCGGGACGGTTCAATAAATATCTAAGACAACAGCAAATAATTTTTAAAGATGCAGTTCACCGATCTTTGAATGAGTGAACTTTAAGGTATCCGACTACGTTCGGAACCGTGATTTTGCAAAAGCGTATAAAGGGATAATGTTTATGATATTTAGTATCACTTAGATTAGAAAATGTATATAAAATTGTGTTTTAAGACTCTAGTACTACAATAAATTATTTAAGTAGAATAATTTGACAAAAAAAGAACATAGATTGACCCATTTTCAAAATATTCTCCTTTGCGAAAAATGCTTCTATTATAATACTATTTTGCCTGTATATAGCTCAAATCTGTACAGAGGCTCAACTAGAATTTTTGATGCATATAACTTAGAAGTGGGTTTATCCATGTGTGTTTTACGACAACAGAGGGGAGAAATTTTAAGAAAAAACGCCGGTAATTATTTCAATTGGTGATAACTCTAAAAATAATGTGAATTTTTCAAAATTCATAGTTGAGCCTCTGTACAGAGGTCTGAGCTATATACAGGCAAAATATTATTAGAATAGAAACGTTTTTCACAAAAGGAGAACATTTTGAAAAAAGGTTATTCTAAGTTAATTTTTTGCTAAAATATTGTACTTAAATCATTTTTTGTCACAATATACTTAAAACAATTCTATACACATGTATTCTAATCTAAGTGACACTGAATATTATGAAAATTATCCCTTTATATGCGCTTTTTTAATATCACAGTTCCGAATGTAGTCGGATACCTTAACGTTTTAATCCTATGTTATGTCTACATGCCGCATAATCATGCGGCATGGCCGCACTGTCGATATTCTGCAGCATGAAAATCTACCGAATTGGGCCAGGGTTGAACCCGCAACCTTAGGAATACAAAGACAGCAACAGACCAACTTCGCCACTCATCCGGTTCGAATAGAATCTTGTAAGCTTCATATTTATAACACACACGAAATCATTCCAAACACATAAGGCATAATTATCTCTTTCCTCATACCTTCATGCTTAAGTTATAAACGATTGATAAGCAGTCTCCAGGTACAAATACACCATTGCATCACATTAACAGAGAAATAAATACCTCACACACAAAATAACCTATAGTTAAGCGAATAAGAAGCAAGACGCGCTACTTCTAGGAAATGGATGAGTAATATTCTGAAAACAAACCCACCTCATTCACGGAAGAATAAATTCCTGTGTCATCTTTTTTTTATCGTATTATTCTGGATCATTCTATTGTGGTCCTATTTACTGATATTCTGGGTATTAGTTATGACATCTATTTCGCCAACTTAGTCCCCTGCCTGGAGTATAATAACGGACATATTCCAGGTATAATTTAGGGTTCCTGAAGAGATCATGTGTGCACACAAATTTCTCCCCATTTTCGCATTGGCGTGTAACCTGAAGATAATACGAGTTGCGGTATCTTTTTCGGGTGTGATTACCGAAGCATTATGGTTTTTATGTGACATTTCTCACATTGAGAAGAGCGTGGGTTGTTTATTTGTTTTCGGTGTGACGAATCTGTACGGAACCTTTCCACTAATCTTCTTAGGCGTCTTTCTGGGGAATATAAATTCGCGTTTATTTCCAATCAACTCCAAAGAGAAGTATAGGATATTTAAATTAGATAAGGTATTTAAGACGAGGGTTGCGAGATAGCAAGGGAGATGATGGTAGGCTATTGAGCCAATTACGTTAAATGCCAAACTAGAAGATTCAAAGAGATTAGATTCGTGAAGACGTCGCGCTGCTAGACGTACCAGAAAGCTGATATAAGCCAGTGGTAAATATAATTCACGTACGCTTAAAGTAAGCGTCAGTTTGAGTTACTTAGTTAAAGTTAATGACAGTTAAGAATTCGAATGCGTGCGTTGCTCGGATCTCCTATTTCGGTAAACCTTACTTGAGTTGAGCTAGATTAGTAATTAATTGTATTCTTAGTAATTTAATTTAATATAAAGGCAAACCTCTTTAAATGACGTAACATTATTGTATTATATGTTATCAGAGATTTTCTAGGAAATGATAACAAAATAAATAATATTATTATTCAAAATGGCTCTTGGTGGTTCTTTGCCTCAAATTAATCTTGGTGTTCAAGGGTGACCCAGGGGGGTCATCACATCGGTAGTGGAATAACGGAAGCTTAAAGGAATGATTCGCAATTTTTCAAAATAAAGAAGTTATTAAAATATTCCCAAACATTCTTTAAGAAACTACTTTCTCTTAAATCTATGACTTTTATTTCTTCCTTCCCCAAAAAAAAGGTAAAGTAAGAACTCTTAAAATAGAACAAAAAAGAAGACTAATAGCTAAGAATAAACTACAAAGTGTTATATCCGAGGATTTATTTTTTCTATTTACGATACGAAAAATGAGCACTTGATTCGTCCAGATAATTTACGAAGCCGGAAGATAGAGGAAGAAGAATTTTAATCCGAAACACTTTCATATAATGAAGTAGTTAAGATTAGTTCCCGTTTATTCTTTCGGAAACGACACAGGTTTACTGTTTCACATCGAAAATCTTCCTTCCGTACATGCTTTTTCTTTACTGAAACTTACTTTAGCAAAAGAAATCGTGTCATTTATGCTTGGAAATAAATTCAACATTTTTTTGATTGATCTTTTGAAATACGACACAACTTTCGAGCTTTCCAATTATTTTCCTTGAGTGGGAAATATGAAACAAACACAAAACCTTGATGTATGGATTTGTCTTTTTAGAAGTTATTAAAAACATCTGAAGATTACGAAAAACTCTTCTCCAGACTAATTGATTTCTTAGTTATTTCTTGCCATGAGACTAATTATGGGATTTAGCATTTGGATACAAAAGTACAAGGGAAGTTTTTTTCGAGTGCTACTTACTTTTAGTGTTTTAATTGAAAGAGTTCCTAAAACTATGCTATCGATTTTTTTTTGCAAGCATTTGCTTGAAGTTCTTTAGAAGTCCAGTAGCAATGTATTATTTATCTTTACAAATACGAACCTTTTATGAACAAAAAATTTTTTAAAAGTTGTCTTTTACGGAAATAAATTGAAAGAATAAATATGAAATAATAAATATATAGAGAATAAATATAAGAGAATAAATATAAGAGAATAAATATAAGAGAATAAATATAAGAGAATAAATATAAGAGAATAAATATAGAGGAAGAAATAAATATAAGAGAATAAATATAAGAGAATAAATATAAGAGAATAAATATAAGAGAATAAATATAAGAGAATAAATATAAAGAGAATAAATATAAGAATAAATATAAAAGAATAAATATAAGAATAAATATAAGAGAATAAATATAAGAATAAATATAAGAGAATAAATATAAGAGAATAAATATAAACAAACATAAGAGAATAAATATAGAGAATAAATATAAGAGAATAAATATAAGAGAAATAAATATAAAGAGAATAAATATAAGAGAATAAATATAAAGAATAAATATAAGAGAATAAATAAATATAAGAGAATAAATATAAGAGAATAAATATAAGAGAATAAATATAAGAGAATAAATATAAGAGAATAAATATAAGAGAATAAATATAAGAGAATAAATATAAGAGAATAAATATAAGAGAATAAATATAAGAGAATAAATATAAGAGAATAAATATAAGAGAATAAATATAAGAGAATAAATATAAGAGAATAAATATAAGAGAATAAATATAAGAGAATAAATATAAAGAATAAATATAAGAAATAAATATAATAAATATAAGAGAATAAATATAAGAGAATAAATATAAGAGAATAAATATAAGAGAATAAATATAAGAGAATAAATATAAGAGAATAAATATAAGAGAATAAATATAAGAGAATAAATATAAGAGAATAAATATAAGAGAATAAATATAAGAGAATAAATATAAGAGAATAAATATAAGAAGAATAAATATAAGAGAATAAATATAAGAGAATAAATATAAGAAGAATATATAAAGTGAAAGGATAAATATTCCAAGAGAAGTTTTTTTTTCGAGTGCTACTTACTCTGTTAGTGTTTTAATTGAAAGAGTTCCTAAAACTATGATATCGATTTTTTTGCAAGCATTTGCTTGAAGTTCTTTAGGAGTGAGTCCAAGTCGCAATATATTATTTATCTTTACAAATATGAACCTTTTATGAACAAGAAATTTTTAAAAAGTTGTCTTTTACGGAAATAAATTGAAAGAATAAATATGAAATATAAAGATAGTATAATTGACTACGGAAAAGATCTGTAAAGTTACGTGTACAATTTGCTAGAATTTCCAATTATTTTATTTTGTTGTTGTGAACTTCTGCCAATTTTACTTCCTCCGGAAAATTTCCTTTCATTTTCCGAAGACATTTATAAAAATAAGCAAAATACTTAGTGAGTGAGTGAGTGTAGGGTTTAATGGCGCAAGAGTCAATTTTGGCTATGCTGCGCCAAACATTTGTTAAGAAATTTAAAATGTTTTATAAATTATGTAAAAATCATGACACTACACTTTAAAAAAAATGTAAAATTTAAATCACTTAAAACCGCCTTCAATGATTTGAAGAAAAAATTTGGTGGGGGATTCCCCACCAAGTCAGACCATATCTTAAAATAAAAGCATAGAAAAATACAAAGGTTAGTTTAAAACAAGGGGTTAGATAATCCATGGTATAAAAATTATTCTCTATAGTTCCTGTATCGGGATGGAGTTAATGCACGCAAATAACCTTCAGGAAGAATGAAAGGATCTTGCTCAAAATCCTCCTCCTCCACGTCGTAAGTTATCATATCCTCGTCATCAGTTGTTATTTCTGTAGGTGTTGCATTTCGAGATCTATGTGGAACCCTTTTTATTTCGATATTTGGTTTCGGTATTTTTGAGCGTTTTCTTCTATTTCTTGATTTTCGTTTTATAATTTGCTGGGAAAAATGTGGAACGCTTCACGATTTTGCGTGTCATCCTTGCGCAGGGGCATGCTAATCTTCTCTGTATCGTTCCAATTTTAGTATATGTACTGCCGAAGCGAGTACAAGCAAAATACTTAAGTGAACTGTTTATTTCTTCTCATGGAATTCCAATTATTGAAAGCAATTACAAGCATACTGATGTTTTGTATTACATTACTTTTTGAAAAATAATATCCTAAAACGGTACTTACATCTTATACCAATGGTCAATTTCGTCAAATCAAAACACTGTGCAAAATGCCAAGACAATCAATATTGGAAGGCACATTTCTGCACATTCTCGAATTCAATAATAATAGTAATGACAACATCTGGCAGCATTTTTCGAACTGGCATTTTTGATTTGGTGGTATTGGATACTTACTTTCACGTTCTTTGAACATTTTCAAACAGAAATCAACAAATTATGATGATAACACGTAGTGAAATGTATGACGGGCTCACGCGTCTTTTCTTTAACATGTCCTTTGGGTTCTTTGGGCCAGAATTAATGGCAACTCTTTTCCAACAAAATCCAAGAAGTGAAGTGTGAATGAAAGATGCAAATGAACAAGCTTTTAAATATTGGAACTTAGAATAAACGAAATGGCAATGTATGACAATTGATGTTAGTTTGGGGCAGTTGATGGCAAATACAGAAAAGTTAATATAGTTCGTGGTTCAGATCTGAATGAGCTTTACGTGACGGTGACTAGAAGTTATAAATGATCGAATATAGGAAGGTCAAGTTGCACACCAGTGCATGCAATTAAAGACAAGATTGAGCATAAGTCAATACTGATTGATTCTCCAAGTAGTAATAAGGTAGGATTGACTCTTTAACATTAGAATCAGTGATTAGGCGGTTCAGTTATTGATAGTGGTCTGAATTAGATCAAGTCTTATTATCTAAATATATATATTGTGTGTTGCATATTTTACCATCGTAGATTCTCTCACATTAATTATTATAATTTAATTTCTTAAAGGTATAAGTTGAATATCTTAATAAAGTAATATTAAGATAATGTTTGATTCTAGTTCTTTTGTTAATCCTACGCCTCTAGCTCACGCTGACACTCCGAGAGATATTCTCTCAAGGGGGGGGACATAATAAATGGAATGAAAAAAATCAAACTAATGAAGTTTTCAAAAAAGTTGTTTAATATTGGGCTAAAAGGCGTCACTTGAAAGAAGAAAGTAGGATGGATTATATTCAAAAGTGTCTGTCTGATACGGTTGTAGTAGGGCAAAACTAATCTAAAATTATGATGCAAAAGTATGGAGGCATCATAGTGCAATAATTTTTAAAAAAATGTTTGCATATGTGTAAAAATATAGTCTTATAGCCTTTAATTTCGTATTAATAAACATCAAGAAATAAACAGAAATTTTAATTACCAGATTATGTCTGGATGCTTTTAAACCTAAACTATATATATATTTTACAAAGAATACACCTTCTCGCTCCAAAACGAATATTTCTCGAATTTTCAACCACAATTTTTAATATATGCGCAAACACTGGTTAACCCTTTTTGTAAACCAGAAAAAAGTACCCAAACGAGGCAATACTTCACCAAAAACATATTTTATATAATGTATTTTACAGTAGAACGTCATTTATCCGAATCAACTGGGCCCGGATACCGTTCGGATACGCAATTGTTTGGATAACCGAAAACCAAATGCAATCTATGCAGTAAATGAAACCAGACACTATACGAATATTGAAATTCGTCATATGCGGGAAACGTGCGTGAGGAAAAAGCAAAATAGTTACAAAATGTCGCAATTTTACCTTTATTTTGGAAAATAATCACTTATTTTTCGTTGTACCATTGTACACCTGCGTTTTTTAGCTGCAAGGTATCTAATTCTCTTGATCAGCAGTAAATGATTAGGACAGAACTCTGATGGTTGTTCGTATTGTCTCTAACGCAGAAAGCGCATCAGCATTTGATGGACCCTTGCTACTTTCGTTGTTGTTGTTGTCCTCGTCTTCATCCATCTCATCGTCGACTGGGTCGGATTCTTCTTGCACGGAAATCACAATCTCGTTATCATTTAGTATCCTGGAATCGATTAGACAAAGTCGGCAATCTCCTCCCTATTGTAGTCATTGAAGACTTTTTCACCTTCTAAATCTGGCCTCAGCTTATTCCATGCATTTTTCAGGCTCTGTCTTTCGAGCGAGTCCCACGCTTCGGCTAATATGTAGAAGGCGTCCTTCATATTAAGCTTTTCAGCAAAAGCAGCAACACTTTCTTCGTCGTTTTCTGCCAAAAGTAATCTCCACATACACATGCAGTTGACAAAAAAAAAACCTGGCCCGGATATTTGACGCTCCGGATAATAAACGTTCGGATAAACGACGCGCTACTGTATTTAACTATTTGATATGTAAGTTTGGCTTATATTGAGCTATTTTTATAGTTGACGAGATTTTTATTCATGCACCTATTTTTTTAAAAATAAATCAATACTTACGCACTAAAGCAACCATGCGAACTTTCAAAATAACTCGCCAAATTGGCCTTTAATTCCGCATGTGTCGTAGGCTCAGAATTGGCAACCATTTGCTTCGTTTCAAACTTCTCCGCCATTCTTAGACTAACTGTTCGTTTATATGACAAGCTCGAATACTAAAACTAGAATTCACCGAATTCTTCAGTAATAAAATTAATAATTAAAAAGTTAAATTATTATTATCATTATTATTTTATAATACTAGAGTAATAATATTATATAAAACTAATAAAAATAATAAGATTAAACAATAAAAATTAGTTTTTATCTTTCTTTATTTATTATTATTCATTTACAATTACTTATTTTCCATATAGTATTCTTCAACTACGTCAGCATATTTCGCTTTCAGAATTCGTACGATTTTATTCAATGACCCATTACAATAGTACGCAAGGATCGAAAATTATACAAAACCGAATGTCACTAAAATCTGATTTCATTAAAATATTTAAATAAAATATTACCGTGAGTAATTGTCATTGCGGTTTCTAACAGCATATTTCCATAGCAACGTAGTCGTTAAAATTAAAAATGATGGCGTGACTGCAGAACCTTCTATATAATTCATTTTCTTAAAAAATAACTATTGAGCTATACATGTTTGGAAGTTAAAGTACTTTAATGCATACATATTTAATGTGAAACTTTTATTTTTTCCCATAGTTACAGTAACTGATAAGTTGGCATTAATTTTAATTGACCTTTATATGGTAATATGTTTTTACTGGAAGGTAGACAGCAAAATAAGTGAATTTCTTAGAAAAAAAAATTTTGTTCTGTTTTTCTTAAGAAAATGTATTACAAACAAAATTATTCTTCCGCAAGTCTTTGTATTATAAGTCATTTTTTTAAAAAATTTTTGTATCCTTAAGAAAAGGTATTATTATTTTAATTTTTTACTAAAATTTTTTTAAAAGTGCAAGCTTTTTTTTCAAAGAGGTCTAAATTATATTACAACTATAAGATGGGCTAAAAATGAGTGAAAAACCTACATAAACATCACACTGTAAGGCAACACTAAATCCCATTGGCTAATGACGTAACTTTGAACCTCGGTAAAAGTGACGAGAATGTTACCTAAGCTGACACCACCTCTCCAAGCTACCCACACACCATGAGCAACAGTGACTTCCCGGCCTCCCTCAATTTAACGTGCATGAGTCAGCAGGTTTAGAACCCGCGACTGAGGGGAGTGTAGTGCAACATTAACGTCGCGCTGTTCAGCTACACGAGGGCTTTTGGTGACGGACCCTAGTAATTTGAACTTCATGGTCCAAGTACCGAGGATGACACCTGGACTGGAACCCTCCCCTTTAAACTACCACACACCATGCCAACGGGGAGAACGTTTGAGCTCTCCGGCAGATTGAACGTGCATTGCTCCCCACACGGCGTGTCTTAGAGGTAATGCGCTCGAACCTCGTGAAAAGCCAGTCTGGATCCGATGCCTTGGCCACTAGGCTACCGCGGCCACATAGAATCTCGAGACGCTAGCCTCAAGTTCGGAAAACCATGGCCACTGGACTTCCACGACCACAGGACTAAAATTGAAACAGAAACGTCTAAGTTAAAACTATTTTAGTAGCCGAATAAGTCTATGCAG